>JABUQX010145185.1:17500-25000 GCA_015478945.1 Trachelipus rathkii | reverse complement strand
TAACTATTGCCCTATAGCTCTAACCTGTATTCTATCTAAGACTTTTGAAACCCTTTCAACTCCTCATTTCTTAGACCATCTGGAATCATTCCCTTCTTTCCGATCGCCAGTACGGCTTTCGGCGATCGAGGTCTACGATATACTTTCCTATGTAACAGATTTATGGTTTTCCTCCCTTAGGAACTATGGGAGACTTGCGTGGTGGCGCCTGACATATCCAAAGCATTTGATTGGCAAGTGGAACACGTCACCGTTCAAGCTCCCGTCCTTGATTTCTCCTTCTTGCTTACTTATGTCTAGCTTTCTTTCAAATCGCTCAATATAGGCTGTTGTTGTTGGTGCGACTTCTTCTTCTTCTTCTTCTGTCAATATTGGTTGTGTTCCTCATGGTTCTGTCTTATCTCTAACTTTATTCTTGCTTTCTATTAATGATCTTCTTTCACATCTAACTTCTATCCACCATATGCCGATGACTCAAATCTCTTCATTCTTAAACTCATTTCAATTCTGCTCCTTCTTTTACTTCTAGACCACCCTGCCTTAACTGATTTTACCTTCGCTGATCTTGGAGACTTCGGGTAGGATCGTTCAACCTTGTAGAAATTCTAATTCTTTAAAAACCCAACTTCTTCAAATCTCACTCTCTAAGACACCTTCTAACTTTCCTATCTCTTTCGACGGTTCTCTTATCTCTCCTGTTGATAACATAAACATCCTTGTCCTTAACATAAACAAAAAAATGTCTTGGAAACCTCACATCACAATGGTTGCAAGGGCTGCCTCAAAGAAACTGGAAGTTCTGTTTAGACTGCGAGACTTTTTTTCCTCTTCACAGTTACTCCCCAGTTTTACAAGGGCCTCATCCCCCCTTCTATGGAGTACTGCTCTCATATTGGGGGGGCTCAGGTTTCACCCGGCTTTTGGATAGGTCGAGTCAAAGGCAAAGACTTATAAACTGTCCTGTACTTTGTAGTTTACTTGACCCTTCTATCTTTGCGCGCGATGTTAGTGCTTTATCCCTTTTCGATAGGTACCGTAGCCGATAGTGCTCTAGGGAACTTTCAACTTGCGTGCCACCGTCTTTAAGACGCCCTCGTAGCACAAGGGGAGCTGTGTCGGCACATGAGTTTTGTGTTGATATTAGCAACTCCAGACTAGTTCGCTGCGGTTCCTCCTTCTTTCCTGCCACCTCTGTTCTGTGGAATTCTCTTCTATCTTCTATGTTACCTACTCAATTTAATCTCCCTCACTTTAAAGCCAGCGTCTGTGCTCATCTGCGTAATTTGCGTTAGTTGAATTTTTGTTGAATTTAAAACACCCTCCTTGAATAGGGCATTGCCCGTGAGCGGTGGTGATAACTGTAAAAAAAAACAAAAAAAAACAAAAAACGAGCAGCCAAAAAATTTTCTTTCCTTTTAACAGACAACTTATGAAATAAGCCAAATGACTAAATTTAGCCAAATCTGGTAACCGCTGAACGTTCTTTCTCATATTTTACTAGATGTGCAAAAATGTAATTCTTTAAAGAAAAGAAAAAAATTAATAACTTTGAAAGCTTTTTCCTTTGCGCTTAAAAATGTTTATATTTATTTAAACTTTTGTTTGATATATAGTACATTTACTAATTTACACTATTAACGCGTAACCGTTAAGTGTCTCTTTACTATATGAGAGAGAGATATATATAGCAGAAGAGTATATATATATAAATATATATAGATATATATATATATATATATATATATATATATATATATATATATATATATATATATATATATATATATATATATATATATATATATATATATATGGTAAAGGTCCAGATAGCCCGACACCTTTGGAAAAAAAAATTGGAAGTTGCCAGATGAAGCTCCTAAATTTTAATTGTGCTACAAATTTACAAATAAAACCATTTTTAAGGGAAACTAAAATAATGTATATATATATATATATATATATATATATATATATATATATATATATATATATATATATATATAATATATATATATATATATATATATATATATATATATATATATATATATATATATATATATATATATATATATATATATATATATATATATATATATATATATATATTAACGTGTAATCGTTTATTAACTTTAGTATACATATATATATATATATATATATATATATATATATAGATATATAGTTATATAGTTTATGAAGTAGGTTATATATATATATATATATATATATATATATATATATATATATATATATATATATATATATATATAAATATATATGGTAAAGGTCCAGATAGCTTCTATCAATCTTTTGGAAAAATTGGAAGTTGCCAGATTAAGCTCCTAAATTTTAATTGTGCTACAAATTTACAAATAAAACTATTTTAAGGGAAACTAAATAATATATATATATCAGAAAGGAAGCCGAGCAGTATATATATATATATATATATATATATATATATATATATATATATATATATATATATATATATATATATATATATATATATATATAATATTAACCAAAAATTAAAAGAAATTGCTATAGTTTTATGGGCTTCACACCTAAGCGTATAAAAACGAATAAGCTTATACAAGTTATTTCAGTTTAAATTGGATTTAGGTACGTAGTTTTTAGAAGGAATCTGGACGCTATGTGAGTTTTTTTGTTTTTTTTAATTAAAAAATACCATAGAGTCGGATACACGTTGCCCCCAATGCACGGCAGACCGGCAACACTGATGCCTGAAATTAAAATTAATTATTTTTTTTTCTTACAACAAGGATAGAACGCAATCTTAGCATAAAATTATAAGAAAAAAGTTGGCTACGTTTTCGATATCGTCGCATATTTTATTTCAGTAAAAGAACTTCAAACATATAAAAGTATTAAAAAAGGTGCTAATTATTTATTTAAATCTATTTAACATTAAATCACTCAATTCACCTTACCTAACCTAACAAAACTTAAATATATACTAATTATAGATTACAAATTTTTAAAGTAAAAGGAAAAAGGTCGCCTACTCCTATTATTTCGAGCACAAGAAACAAACAAATAACAATCTGGCAACATTCAATTTTTTACCAAAGGTGTCGGACTATCTGGACTTTAACCTATATATATATATATATATCAATATATATATATATATATATATGTATATATATATATATATATATATATATATAAAGAGCATATGAGCATATATATATATATATATATATATATATATTATTATTATATATATATATATATATTTTAAGGAATATGGCACATATATATACTTTTTTATATACATGTGTAGCATATATATCTATTTTATAGTATATATATATATATATATATATATATATATATATATATATATATATATATATATATATATATATATATATGTATATATATATATATATATATATATATATAGAGCATATATATATATATATATATATATATATATATATATATATATATATATATATATATATATATATATATATATAAATATTATATATATATATATATATATATATATATATATATATATATATATATATATATATATATATATATATATATATATATATATATATATATATATATATATATATATATATATATATATATATATATATATATATATATATATATATATATTTATTCATGAGACTGTTACTTCTTTCCATCCAAATGCTGAGATCCTCTATTTAGGGGATTTCAACGTACACCACACTGAGTGGTTGGGCTCCTCTCACACTGATGCAGGCGGGGAGGAGGCCAAAACATTCAGTATTCTCAACGATCTGGAACAGTTAATTAAGGAACCTACACATATTCCAGATCGTCCTAACCAATTCTTGAATACGCTTGACTTATGTTTCACCACTACTCCTTCTCGTTTTAAATACACCATTTCTCCTCCTATTGGTAACTCTGACCACAATCTTGTAGCTCTTAATTATAACACTTTTTCTCCAGCAGCTCCACTTCATGCCGTAAACGTAATTTCTGGAACTCTTTAATCGGGCTAATTGGGGAATTCGTCGTTGTTTTTTTGCTAACTACTCTTGGAATGAATCCTGCTTTGACTCCGGGGATGCCTCGGTCACCGCTGAAAATGGGGCCGTAATCACCGATGGGATGAGCAGGTTCATTCCATCTTCAACTAAATCTTTTTCTCCCCAAAATCCATGGTTCGATGGAGCTTGTTCTCACGCATTTAGTGAGAGAGACATTGCGTATCGGGCATGGAAAACTCTCATTCTCCTATTACCTAATACTTTTTATTCTGCTCGAATCGTTGCAGAGATTTATCGATTAGGCTGGGTGCACTCTCTTCTTAAAAGAAAATGCGACAACCTGCTTTGTTTTCCAACTGATAAAAATTTCTGGCCCCATGCCAAAACATCTCTAACAACTTTTGTAAATCTGCCTTTCCTCCCCTTATTCGCTCTGACGGTTCTGTTGCTAACTCTCCTTCTGAAAAGGCCAATCTCTTCGGTCTCCTTTTTCATCTAATTCACCCTAGACGATTCTGGTATCCCTCCTCCTACTCCTTCTCCTCTCAGGTTTCCCATGTCTTTACCTGTGATTACACATGATCGGGTGCATGGGATCCTGAGATTTATGAACGTCAGGAAGGCTAATGGCCCGGATGGCATTCCTCCCCGTGTTTGAAGGAGTGTGCTTCAAGGCTGGCGACAGTCCTCGTTCAACTCTACTCTTTATGCCTTAATACTAATATTTTCCTCAGTGCTGAAGGCGGGCATATGTTCAACCGATCCCGAAAAAGGTAGCCGCTCTGATCCTTCTAAACTATCGCCCTATAGCTCTCACTTGTATTCTATCTAAAATCTTTGAAACTCTTCTTAACTCTCATTTCCTGGATCATCTTGAGTCTCATTCCCTTCTTTCAGATCATCAGTATGGCTTTCGTCGTTCGAGGTCAACTGGTGACATACTTTCCTATCTAACTGATTTATGGTCTTCTGTCCTTAGGGACCATGGGGAGTCTTGCGTGGTGGCGCTTGACATATCCAAAGCTTTTGACCGGGTTTGGCACGCGTCACTGCTCTCTAAGCTCCCTTCCTTTGGGTTTCCTCCTTCTCTTTGCTTACTCTTGTCTAGTTTTCTCTCCGATCGCTCCATATCAGCACTCGTTGATGGAGCGACCTCTTCCTCCTTTCCTGTTAATTGTGGTGTTCCGCAAGGTTCCGTTCTATCTCCAACTTCATTCTTCCTACTTTTCATCAACGACCTCCTCTGTACCTCCAACTCTGTTCACTCTTATGCCGGGATGACTCCAACCTCCACTCTTCTACCACTCCTCAAATCTGCTCCCTCTTACTTCTAGAGCGTCTCTCGTCTTCATCTTTCGATCTATCATTGTCGATCTGATGGATTTCCGTGGGGTCACCGCACCTTTGTAAAATCTAAACTTTAAAAACTCAACTTCTTAACATCTCAAAAATACCTCCCAACTTTCCTATTTCCTTCGACGGCTCTAACGTCTCTCCTATGAATAACATAAACATTCTTGGTCTTAACATAAACAATAAATTGTCTTGGAAACCTCATATTTCAATGGTTGCTAAGGTGGCCTCAAAGAAACTGGGAGTTCTGTTCAGGTTGCGGGAATTTTTCTCTGCACAGCTACTCCAGTTATATAAGGGCCTTATTCGCCCTTGTATGGAGTACTGTTCTCACATTTGGGGGGGCTCCGGCTCCACTCTTCTATTGGATAGGGTTGAGTCTAAAGCTAAGAGACTAATAAACTGTCCCCTACTTTCAAACTCTCTTGACCCTCTATCTCTGCGACGTGACGTTGGCGCACTATCTCTTTTCTATAGGTACTACAGCGGTAGATGCTCAAGGGAGTTGGCCGCTCGTATTCCACCTCCATTGCTTCGCCCTCGCAATACAAAGGTGCCATGCTCGCATGAATTCTTGCTGAGTATTGAGAACCCCAGACTTGTTCGTTGTGGTGCCTCTTTCTAGCTACTTCTGTTCTGTGGAACTCCTTGCCTTCTTCTGTTTTTCCAACTGTATTTAATCTTCCTCTCTTTAAAGCCCACGTCTGCGCTCACCTGAGAGATTTGCCTTAGGCTGGGGATTGGGTGGGGTTTTCCTGTTTTATTTTCTGCCCCTCCTTGAAAAGGGCTCGGCCCGTGAGTGGTGGTTAATTGTAAATATATATATAGCAGCAGCAGTTATATATAGCAGCATAAGTTATATAGATAGATATATATATATATATATATATATATATATATATATATATATATATACATATATATATATATATATTATATATATATATATATATATATATATTATATATATATATATATATATATATATATATATATATATATTATATATATATATATATATACATATATATATATATATATATATATATATATATATATATATATATATATATATATATAAATATTATATATATATATATATATATATATATATATATATATATATATATATATATATATATATATATATATATATAAATATATATATAGTTATATATATATATATATAGTATAGTTATATATATATATATATATATATATATATATATATATATATATATATATATATATATATATATATTATATATGTATATATATATATATATAGTATATATATATATATATATATATATATATATATATATATATATATATATATTTATATAGTTATACATATATATATATATATATATATATATATTATATATTATATTATTATTATATATATATGTATATATATATTATTATTATAATAACGATATTATATTATATATTATATTGTTATTATTATATATATATATATATATATATATATATTATTATTATTATTATTATATATATATATATATATAAATATATATATATATATATATATATATATATATATATATATATATATATTATATATATATATATATATATATATATATATATATATATATATATATATATATATATATATATATATATATATATATATATATATATATATATATATATATATATATATATATATATATATATATATATATATATATATATATATATATATATATATATATATATATATATATATGATATATATATATTGAGTATCATATATATATATATATATATATATATATATATATATATATATATATATGCACCTTTTAGCATTTCTTGTTTCCTCCATATATAATTTCAAATATCTTTCTTTTAAAACTACATCATTGGCTTTTAGTACATTAAACCACGCTTCTTTTTTACTTTAAACCGCTTGCAGCACTTCCTCATTCCACCACTCACCGTTAACATTCCTACTTCCTACTTTAGCACATCCACATACTTCTTTTGCAATGCTCAAACCCGCTTCTTTTATTTGCTTCCAGATTTGTTCAGTTTCAACTTGTTCACATTCAACGGATTTACTAGCGAATGCTCCTAAATACTTATCCTT
>JABUQX010145185.1:0-12500 GCA_015478945.1 Trachelipus rathkii | reverse complement strand
ATAATAATAATAATAATAATAATAATAATAATAATAATTATAATAATTATAATAATTATAATAATTATAATAATAATAATAATAATAATAATAATAATAATAATAATAATAATAATAATAATAATAATAATAATAATAATATTTTAGGAATTCAACATCAGCCTTTGATTTTATAAAAGTTTTTGATTTTATTTCCAAAGTTCTAAATATTTATTTCTATACATAATTTAATTTCCTTAAAATAATCTTAGAAAACAATTTACAGGAGAAGAAGAAGATATATTTATTTAGATTTCCCGACGCGTTTCGTCCCTATACTTGAGACATCTTCAGAGGATTATTTCTTGTAAGCGAATGAGTCTTAAATTGATATATAATAATTAAATCAAATGATATTTAGTCTAACAGATAATACATTAAATTTTATGTTAATGTCTGGTCTGCGTGTTTTGATGTAAAATAATAATAATAATAATAATAATAATAATAATAATAATAATAATAATAATAATAATAATAATAATAATAATAATAATAATAATAATAATAATAATAATAATAATAATAAATAATAATAATAATAAAATAATAATAATAATAATAATAATAATAATAATAATAATAATAATAATAATAATAATAATAATAAATATAATAATAATAATAATAATAATAATAATAATAATTCATCATTTCCGTTAGAACGATTACATTATTCCACATAATATTACTCTCACATTTTGAATTTTTGAACGCGTGTTCATTCCATTTCTTTTGCTTGGATTGCTTCGCAATTCGTTAGATTTTTCGATCTCTTTAAATAAACACGATTATGTTTCGGGGATAGGAAAAATATTTATAATTATTAGGATTACTTCTTCTGATAATAAAACAAAATGCTTTAACGAACTTCTGATTTTACTTATCCTTTTATTAATAAATGCAAAGCAATCATCTCAATTTAGTTCATGGAATAGACATACTGTATTTTAAGTCAATAATTACTTTAAATACTTTTTGGCACTACGCCTACAGTAAATATCTATTTTAAATCTTGTAATACCTGATTTACAAATTTAACGTAAAATTTGAATAAATTAATATTAACTTTATGGCCTATCACAAACATAAATAAATAAATGATCAAAATACTAAACTTATTGCTTAAGAATAACATTACCGAATTAAAATATTAATAATTCTTCTTAAGTTGGAAGAATACATCTATGGCAGTATCCATATGTTGTAGTAAGTCGGTAACGGTAAGGTGATTTGTTTTTTTCTCATATTTTATTACAGTTTTATGGATGATTTTCAAATGTAAGATGAGTGAGTGATAATGATGAGTCGTCGAAAAGACAATCTGTATTATCTATCTTTTTCCTCTATTTTCTTCAATTTTATTACCTCCTATTCTGGCTTTTCTATCCTCGCAGTCGTTCGTCAGCCATTATTCTTATGGAAGTTTGATTGTTGATTTTTGCTTTTGTTTTTTTTTTTTTACATTCTGCTGTATTAATTTGTTATTTCCCCTGTTTATTTCCTAAGGTATTATTATTATTATTATTTTAATTATTAGTGTTCCAATGGTGATTTGAAGGTTTGTTGATGCTCTGATTTGATGTGCTGAGGAAATTTGGCAGTGTATATTTTTTTATTAGACATCCATGTTACTATTAATTATAATTTTTTTTATTTTTTCCGATTATTTTATGTTAATTTCTTTGTGATATTAATATTGTATTGTTCTTATTAGATTTGATTCATTTGTTTTCTTTAGGGGAGGATCCAATATTTTGCTCTGGCGTAGCCTAATTTTCCGCCCCCCCAATGGACATAGGGCTGGTCGATTTTGACTATAGAACACCAAATGTAGCTTTTTGCAGCCTAGTAACGAAGCAGTTGCTCGGTGTTTTTCAGACTGCTCTTTCAGACCTTAATCTTTTCAAAATCCATAGCTTTTGATTACTTTTCATAGTCAATTTCTTTCAGAATTTGGGATTAAAATTAGTATGTAGATTGTTCATACCACATAGAACATTTTCTGATTTAGCCTGTGTTAGTGTTGTCCACTTCCAAACCCACTTTTTTTAGAATTTGAAAGAAAAATTGAAATATTTTTTTTTCTACTCATCCGATCAACATTAAATTTTCAGGGCTTGTACAATCGGGAAAGATGCATCTTGATGCATTTTACTTAGATAATTTCTTTGTATATGCAATAGGTTTGAATTTTCTTGGAACAAATTTTCAAAAAAAATTTTGAAAATTTTTTAAAAATTTTCTTTTGAGTATACAAAAAAATTATTTAAGTACAAAAGATGCATCTTGCCCGATTGTACAAGTCCTGAAAATTTGATGTTGATCGGATGAGAAAAAAATATGTAAATTTTTCACTTTTCAAAAAAAAAAAGGGGTTTGGAAATTGGACAACGCTGAGCACAGAACTCAAAAAATCGAAAATGTTCTATGTGACTATTGTAGGTAATGGACCAATCTATGCATACTTCAAGTTTGAAGTTATTTCCCAAAAAATTCTGAAAGTTGATATGAAAATTGTCAAAAACATGGATTTTGAAAAATTAAAAATTCTGAAAGAATGACTACAGTCACAGAAAAACACCGGAAAACAACGTTTTAGAGGGCAAAAAAAGCTACATTTTGGTGTTCATATAGTCAAAATCGGCTGAAAATTCCGAATTTTATGTCCATTTTTAGGTGGGGCTGAAAACGGGGACCAGCCCCAGCCAAAGATTGAAAGGTGCCCTTTACCGTTTATTTTAATGTTTTTACAGTTCATTGTTTAACCTGTTCTATCCTCAATTGTGACTGTTTGTGTTAAGAAAACTGGACACTGACTCCTCTCCAGGTATTGAGTCATAAGATTTTACTTCTTTTTTGGTTTTATGTGTTAAAATTAGAGTTGTAGCGGATATCCGCATCATTTTTCACTATCCGCATCCGCATTAATTTTTTTATGGATAGCGGATAGTATTCATTTATGAATTATGGGAATCGTGTGTGCACTACCATATATATATATATATATATATATATATATATATATATATATATATATATATATATATATATATATATATATATATATATATATATATATATATTTAGTTGAGTTGTTGTTGTTGTTATATATATTATTATTATTATTATATTATATTATATATCTATATTTATATATATATTTATATATATATTATATATATATATATATATATATATATATATATATATATATATATATATATATATATATATATATATATATATATATATATATATATATAAAGTAAAGGACTTTTAAGGATGACAGAAACGCACATGTTGGAGATACATAATAGATTTCAGACTCTGCAAAACGATGACACGTGTGCAAAAATAACTTTTCTAAATCCTACATATAAAACAAAATCCTTGAACCACGTGTTTTACAGAGGGTTAAAATTAATTTAGGATGCTTACGTAATGAAATGCTACAAAGGCAGAAATATCACCAGCCAATAAAAAACAAAAGATCACAGAAACAGATACTCAATTACCATCTGTTAGCGATATCATTGCTGAATCCATGAACGTTATTTTGGCTTCTAGCAGCGATGAAGAGTCTTGTTAAGAGGTGGCAAAATACACTCTATCAATGATCGAAGAATATCAAAAAAGAAAAAGCTGCGATTCGAATAAAGATCCATTGATTTCGTGGCGCGATAATTGTAAAAGTTTTCCACATCTTGCAGAAGTCGCCAGGGAACTCTTAGCATGCCCATCAAGAAGTGTAGCTAGTTTTCGTCTTTTAGTGGTGCAGATCTCACTGATGGCGAAAAGAGAAGCAAACTCTCCCTTGAAAGAGTTCAGAAGCTTTTGTTTTTGAATCATATTTTGTGGATAATTAATTTCAACCTTTAATATATATAAAAAAAATTCCAAATGAGTGGAGGCTTGATAAAGAGGTTGGTGAGGTCCAAAAAAGTTGGGTTTAAGAGTCCTGCACTCTGGTAGCGGCTATATATATATATATATATATATATATATATTATTATTATATATATTATATTATATATATTATATATATATATATATATATATATATATATATTATTATATATATATACAAACATATATTATATATATATATTATTATATACATATATATATTATTATATTATTATTATATTATTATTATTATTATTATTATTATTATTATATATACATGTTATTATTGTTATTATTACATATTATTATTATATATATTATTATATTATTATTATTATTATTGTTATTATTATATTATATATTATATATATATTATATATTATTATATATATATATATGTTTAATTAAACACTATATCTATATTGTTGTTATACATATATATATATATATATATATATATATATATATATATATATATATATATATATATATATATATATATATATATATATATATATATATATATATATCAGTACCTGTGGCTAAAACTCTAAAAACTTAACTATCGGCTAACCGCTTCCGTAATACGCGGATAGTGATTTTAACCATCCGCATCCGCATCCGCATCCGCATCCGTGGATAGTGAAAAATCACTATTCGTTACACCTCTAGTTAAGGTGTTTTAAAAGTTTCTTTTTGTAACTGTGTAATTATGTATTAATTTAATTTCATTTCTTTACTTTTGCAGGTATCTATGTTTAAGTTTATAATGTTTTGTTTATATTTTCGTTAATCGCTTAATTGAGGGTTGGGTTTTTTGTTCTCTCTTTTGCAGTTTTTTTTGTGGCCGGATTTTTAAGTCAAGAAGAGAAAACCATCCTGCGGTTGGATCATTTGCATACCCGTGTATTCCTATTTTAAAATAAAATAAAAGAGGTTCACCTTACAAGTTAAGAGTTCTGAGTGTGATATTTCCAATTGAAATTGTGGAATACACTTATAAAATTTTAAACTATTTGGTATTTGTAAAAGTTTGTAAGGGGATTTGTTAAAATTGCATATTGATGACAATAACTGGTATTGTTTATTTTGATATTTTGTACTTTGCGTATTGAGAATAATTGGTTCTGTAAATTGATTATATATTTTTTATCTGTATTTATCAGTATCTTAGTTATTCGATTTCCTTTCATTTATGATATATGCTTTCATTTGATCGTTAGTAGTTACAGAACACTTTGAGAGCGTACAGCTTTTTCTCAAACTTAGTATATGGTTATTGTGGGTGATAAACTGATCACACGAGAAATTTCAAGTCTCTAGGATGTATATAGGGGGTATCTCCCCTCGAGAGCGAACGCAAAATATGTGGCTACGCCCTTGTTGAAGCTTCCGAGCGAACGAAGATTAGGCCTAAATCGAGTTCGGGCCAATCGCCCAGGTGTTTGAAGCGCGTGAGCGCGCGCATACACACACGTTATTATTATTATTATTATTATTATTATTATTATTATTATTATTATTATTATTATTATTATTATTATTATTATTATTATTATTATTATTATTATTATTATTATTATTATTATTATTATTATTATTATTATTATTATTATTATTATTATTATTATTATTATTATTATTATTATTATTATTATTATTACGAAAAACGATTCCTGTAAGGAATCATTTTTTACGCACTCCGACTCCGACTCCGACTCCGACTCCGACTCCGACCTGACTCGACCTGACTCCGACTCCGCTCCGGCTCCGGCTTCGGCCTGAATCGATTCTGAGTCGAAAACGATTCCTGTAAGGAATCGTTTTTTACGCACTCCGACTCCGACTCCGGCTCCGACTCCGGCTCCGGCTCCGACTCCGGTTCCGATTCCGACTCAGTGTCGATATTAATAATCGATACCTCGATATGAATAATCGATTCTCAAAGGGAATCGTTTATGAATCGAAAATCGATTCCTGACGGGAATCGAATTTTTAGGCTCCGTCTCCGTCTCCGGCTTCGGCTCCGGCTTTGGCTTAGCCTCTGAGTCCGATATATATCTACATGGGTTAGAGTTATCATATCGGGTTAAAATTTGGAGGGGGTTACATGATTACTTAACCTCGTCGAGACGATTACGTCCCTGTAGCCCCGAGTGGGGACCCCACCCCCTTAAAAATGGAAATAAAATGAAATTTGGAGAGAGGATTCAGAGTGTAATTTCTAGAAAGAGTTGGTATCGGAATCTGAGGAGTTGGCATCGGCACTGGTGCTGGCTCCATTGCGATGCCGAGGTAATAAACATTCGTATAACTACAATGTTGGTGCCTTTATATATGTTATTGGGTCTGTAGATCTAGAAAATAATGGTTTCAGAACCAAAAAAAAAAAAAAAAAAAAAAATAAATAAATAAATAAATAAATAAATTAATAAATAAATAAATAAAATTTCTTATTCTTTTTGTTTATAACTGACAAATTTATGTTTTTACATACCCTAAAGCAGTAAATCAGTATATCAGTAAATCCAACAGCCCTTCTTTGCCTTTCCGTGATCTATTTATCTATTGATCTATTCATCTATTGATTTAAGTCATATTTTTTACTAAAATCGTCATGTTTTACATACCCTAAAGCAGTAAATCAGTAAATCAAAATGCCCTCCTCAACCCTTCTGTGATCTATTGATCTATTGATCTATTGATCTATTGATCTATTGATTCGTCATATTTTTAGTAAAATTGTCATGTTCTACATACCATAAAACAGTAAATCAGTAAATCAGTAAATCAGTAAGTCAAACAGCCCTCCTCACCCATCTCGTGATCTATTGATCTATTGATCCATTGATCTATTAATATATTGATCAATTGATTCAAGCGATATTTTTTAGTAAAATTTTATGTTTTACATACCCTAAATCAGTAAATCAGTAAATCAAGCCACCATCCAATCACCCTCCTATCCATCCGTGATCTATTGATCTATTGATCTATTGATTCAAGTCATATATTTTAGTAAAATTGTCTTGTTTTACATATTATAAACCAGTAAATCAGTAAATCAAACCAACCTCGTGTCCATCCGTGATCTATTGATCTATTGATCTATTGATCTATTGATTCAAGTCATAATTTTTAGTAAAATTGTCATGTTTTACATATCTCTAAACCAGTAAATCGGTAAATCAATAAATCATATCACCATCCAGCCACCCTCCTATCCATCCGTGATCCATTGATCTATTGATCTATTGATTTATTGATTCAAGTCATATTTTTACTAAATTTACATGTTTCACATACACTAAAGCAGTAAATCAGTAAATCAGTAAATCAAACCAGCCTCCTGTCCATTTGTGATCTATTGATCTATTGATTTATTGATCTATTGATTCAGGTCATATTTTTACTAAAATTATCATGTTTTACATACCCTAAATCAGTAAATCAGCAAATCAAACTGGCCATACCACAAGGCCCACATCATCCATGATCTATTGATCTATTGATTCAAGTCACATTTCGAGTATTATTTTTGAATAAACATAACATAAAAACAATTTCTTTATACACTGATCAACGAATATATGCTAACGTAACAAAGTTTTTACATTTATAAAGCTTATTTAGCATCATCTTAACTATTAATATAATGCACAACGACAAACCTGACACACTTTAAACTTGAAAAAACTGTTAACGTTAACAAAGTTCCACACTTAACAACAGGAAAGTAACTAACATATCATACAAAGACGTAACCTATTCACACTTTGGCTATCATATCTCTAGCATAACAATGTTAGTTTATATTAACATGGTAAAATTTAACAAAAAATTATCACAACATTGGTTAATTATCATACTGATCAACGAATATACTCTTACGTTATAAAGTTTCCACATCAATAAAGCTAACATAGCGTAACATGAACTAAGAAAATAATGTACAACGACAAACCTAACACAACTTACACACGAATAAACTGTTAACATTAACAAAGTTCCACACTTAACGCCAGTAAAGTAACTAACATTGCATGCAAAACGTAACCTATTCATACTTTTTTCAAGCATATCTCTAACATATTAACGTTAATCTTACATTGACACAGTAACATTTAGCAAATATGTATCATAACCTTGTCCGATTATCATACAGACCAACGAATATATGCTTACGTAACAAAGTTTTTTTTACATTATCATAGTAATATTTAACAAAAGTTTATCATAACCTTAACTAAATATCATAATCCCCAACAAATAATTGCAAACATAACAAATAATTGCAAACATAACAGTAAAGTACCTAACACATCGTACAAAACGTAACCTATTCACACTTTTTAAAGCATGTCTCAAACATGTCAATGTTATTTTTACATTAACATCTTAATATTTAACAAAAATTTATCATAACCCTGTCTAATCATCATACTGACAATGAATATAGAGCTAACGCTACAAATTTTTTACATCAACCGTAATATTTAACAAAAATTCATCATAAACTCGTCTAAATATCATAATCCCCAACGAATAATTGCAAACATAACAAAGTTTTAACCAAATATAACATAAAAATAACAAAATATTATCCTGACAAAACAGTAAAGTACCTAACACATCGTACAAAACGTAACCTATTAACACTTTTTAAAGCATGTCTCAAACATGTCAATGTTATTTTTACATTAACATCGTAATATTTAACAAAAATTTATCATAACCCTGTCTAATCATCATACTGACAATGAATATAGAGCTAACGCTACAAATTTTACATCAACCGTAATATTTAACAAAATTCATCATAACCTCGTCTAAATATCATAATCCCCAACGAATAATTGCAAACATAACAAAGTTTTAACCAAATATAACATAAAAATAACAAAATATTATCCTGACATAACAAAAAAATAAGTTCTTTGAATAAAATATCACAGTAAAGCGTAATAGTTTACTGATTTTAAAGCAATAAATCAGTAAATCAGTAAATCAAACCACCCATCCCTACAGTCCCGTACCCACCCACCCGCCTACGATCTATTGAACTATTGTTTTAAGTCATATTTCAAGTACCATTTTGGATAAACATAACATAAAAATAAGTTCTTTATATACTGACCTACGAATATATGCTTACGCAACAAAGTTTTAGCATCAATAAAGCTAACATATAATAACTATCATATCATAACTCAAAAGCTGGCCTCGGCCTGAAGGGCTGAGGACAAAATCCCGCTTACACCCCTTCGGGGAGGTCCCCCATCTCAGGATTCACACCCTTTCAAGGGGCGCATCCCCTTGGGTTTTCTCTCGGGAGGTGATGTGTTGCTTTAGATACTCTTGGTTAATGAAAACTGTTTATTCGTAAGTTAGGTACGTTATATTAAATATTACTATGACAGTGTGAAATTAACACTGATTTGTTAAAGAAATGATGAGTATTGTAAGATCTTACTGTGTTAACTGACGATGATGGGTTAGAAACGTGAGCCTAGGTTAGGTTTTTGTTGAGTAATGTTAAGTTTGCCCGAGAATTTTGCTAATGTCTACGTTTTATTCTTAGTTCAGGTTATGTTATGTTAGCTTTATTAATGTAAAAACGTTGTTACGTTAGCCTATATTCGATGGTTAGTATATAAAGAACTTATTTTTGTGTTATGTTTATCCGAAATGATACTCAAAAAGTGTCATGAATCAATAGATCAATAGATCAAAATTTAATGGAGGGAGGGGTGGGGAGGGGTTAATGGTTTGATTTACTGATATACCGATTTACTGCTTCAAGGGGAGTCTGTACTTGCCCAACCCTAACTTTTTAGAGTTCAAAAAAAATTTCACTATTTTTTTTATTACTTTAATTATTAGAAAATTCCTTCTTCTACATCATGGTGTAATTTTTGTTTCGAAATTCCGAAAGTTTTTTTAGATATAGGATATTTTTAATAGGGGTGTCAAACAAAAAATTTAATTTCCAGGTTCGAAATTGCAATTCAACTTTATAGGACCTTTTCAGGTTTTATTCACGTTTTATAATCATATAAATGGAGTCAGAGCCGGAGCCGGAGCCGGAGCCGGAGCCGGAGCCGGAGCCAGAACCAGAACCAAAGTACAATTTTTTTAAAGAAATTGTTTTTCCAGGTAAAAATACTTCTGCAAAGTCGAAGCTGAACTATTCTGAAATGGAAACGGAGTCGGAGCTGGAGCCGGAGCTGGAGCCGGAGCTGGAGCTGGAGCTGGAGCTGGAGTCGGAGTCGGAGCTGAAGAACAAATTTTTTATTAATGTTGCAGGTGAAAATATCTCAACAAAGTTGGAGCTGAACAATTTTTAAAAGGGTCCGGATCAGGAGCCAGAGCCGGATCCAGAGCCGGATCCAGAGCCGGAGCAAGAGCCGGAGCCGGATCCAAAGCCGGAGCCGGAGCCGAAGCCGGAGCCGGATCCAGAGCCGGATCCAGAGCCGGATCCAGAGCCGGAGCCGGAGCCGGAACCGGAGCCGGAGCCGGAGCCAAAGGATATATTTTTTAAAATTGTATTTGCAGGTAAAAATACCTCTGCAAAGTCGGAGCTTGAACTATTATGAAATTTAAACGAAGTCGGAGCTGGAGCTGGAGCTGGAGCCGGAGTCGGAGCCGGAGCCGAAGTCACCGGAGCCGGAGCCGGAGCCGGAGCCGGAGCCGGAGGCGGATCTGAAGAACAAATTTTTATCAAGAAATTTTTTGCAGATGAAAGTAATTCTACAAAGTTGGAGCTGAAAATTTTTGAAAAGGAGCCGGAGCCGGAGCCAGAGCCGGAGCCGGAGCCGGAGCCGGAGCCGGAGCCGGAGCCGGAGCCGGAGCCGGAGCCGAAGCTGGAGCCGGAGCAAAAGTATAAATTATTTTTTAAAAATTGTTTTTGCAGGTAAAAATACTTCTGCAAAATCGGAGCTGAACTATTCTGAAATGGAAATGAAGTCGGAGCTGGAGTCGGAGCCGGAGCCGGAATTGAAAAAAAAATCAAGAATTTTTTTTTAGCAGTTGAAAGTAATTCCTTAAAGTTGGAGCTGAACAATTGTGAAAAGGAGCTGGAGCCAAAATCGGAGTCGGAGCCGGAGCCGGAGCCGGAGCCGGAGCCGGAGCCGGAGCCGGAGCCGGAGCCGGAGCCTGTGGATAAATTTTTTATAGATGTTATTTTGGCAAGTAAAAGTATTTCCGCTAAATTAGAGCTGAACTATTTTGAAATAGATGCGGAGTCGGAGCCTGGGCCGAAGCTGGAGAAAGAGCTGGAGTCGGAGTATAAATTTATAGAATTATTCAACTTTCAACTAATATATATGTATATATATATATATATTTATATATATATTACAATTATATAAGTGATATTTATATACATTTATTATTAGAAATTATTATTATATATATGTACAGAAAAATTTATTACAAATATACGAACATATTATCTATTACATTATGTATTATTATTATTATATGTCTCACATGAGCATTAAAAGAAATATTACACATATAAATTACATTTTATTATTGAAGTTATTATTATTATTATTATTATTATAAATATATATATATATTATATTATATACATATATTATTATTATTATATATTATTATTATTATTATATATATATATTATTATTATTATTATTATTATTATTATTATTATTATATATATATATTATTACATATTATTTCATAATAGTTAGTTATATATATATATAAGATATATCTATATTTTATTATAAACATATATATATATATATTATATATATTATTATTATTATTATTATATTATATATATTATTGTAAGTATATTTTAAAATGCGTGTATATATATATATATTTATATATATATATATATATATATATACTAGGGTTGGCCGACATAACAGGTGCGGTGCTGTGAGTAATGAGCGGTGAGTGGTGCCGTCATTTTGCCTCGTCGTAGTGCGGTTTTGGTACAGTGCGCAATTAAACAAAAAGTTGCGGTGCGGTGCGGTGCGGTGCGGTGCGGTGCGAATAAAGACTTTTTCTGCAGTTAGTGGTGCGCTTACTTAGGTGGGGTGAGGTGCGTAATAATATCTTTTACTTTCTGGAAAAAAGAAAAAAATCATTCAACCTCTTTATTGGCGTTTTTCTCAAAATTCACTTTTTTGCAATATCATTTGACAAAAAAATTCGCTAAAAAAACGACATGGTCTATAGTGTTGAAAATTTAAAGATCTTTATATATATATATATATATATATATATATATATATATATATATATAGTTATATATATATATATTTATATATATATGTTATGTTATATATATATATATATATATATATATATATATATATATATATAAATAGTTATATATATATATATATATATATATATATATATATATATATATATATATATATATATATATTATTATATATATTATTATATATATATATATATATTGAATTTAAAGTAATGAAAACGCGAAAAGCTAGTTTCACGATAAATGCAAAACGGTTAAACACCCATTCCAACTGAACGAAGCAATACCG
>JABUQX010145184.1:0-5000 GCA_015478945.1 Trachelipus rathkii | reverse complement strand
TTTATTGAAGTGTATTGAAAGTATTAAAATAGAAACCATTTATAATAGAGAAAACTATAATAAAATGGCAAGATCTGAGAATGAGCAAACTCGAAAATCAATTTTAATAAATAAATCTATAATTCAAAACCTGAACTAATTGTGAATTTGTGCAATACAACTATTAAAAATTTTAAGATTCATGAAAAAAGTAATAAGCAAGCGAATATCATGAATCGACTTATATTGATACAAATTAGTTCGGTATAAAGAGAAAATTATGTTAAATTTGTAATAAATGTATTCAAAATCTTAAAATTTAGAGATAATCCATCAAAGAAATTTAATGAAATGTGATTGCAAAAATTGTCGGAATGGAGTTAACATAGATAGAATTTTAAAGTCTGTAGTTTAATGTTCTCTTAGACAGACTTCGTCGATTGATAATAATATTTAAGACGTTGAAACAAATTTCAAGATCAAAATTGGAAAAATTTAAAACTAAGTCTTTTTATTTTTGATGAATTTTATAAAAATTTACCAGATGGAAGAACATCAATAATTTCAAACTGGTTCAACATTGGATCTATGACAAGCATAACTTATTCGACTCTAATAAGAGATATTGTATTTGAAATGATTAATAAAATTGAAGAAAAAATTTGTAAATTTACTAGAGAGGGATCATGATGGATAATCAATAAATTTATAGAATTTGATAAAACAGGTGGCTAATTGCAAACCCTTAAATGCTTCTTTATTTATAGAAACTCTAATATAATATAGAAACTCAGAATTTGGATTAATTAATATTCAAAATAAAAATGACAATGAATGTTTCAAATGGTGCATTTCAAGATCTAATTGTTTAACAGAATCAGAAAAATCTAATTCCCTGCATCACTAAACCAAATTAATAAATTTGAAAACTAAAATGATGTATTAACTATCGTATATGGGATGGTAAAAAATGAAATATTATATCTATTAAGATTAACTATAATTATGAAAACTAAACGTTCATTTACTTTTAATATCAAATGATAAAAAATAATCATTATCTACTAATGAAAAAAATGTCCTTTTATTAATGTCACATGAACATGAAACCTATCCATGATTCTGCTTACATTGTTTTTATAAGAAAGAATTATTAGAGAATCCTATACTAAACTGTAATGTTCACAAAACGAGTAAAAATGGAACTATTTGAAGGTAAAGCCGAATTTAGAAATTACCACAAACAAATTAAACATTCATTTATAATTATACGCAGATTTTGAAAGTATTTTACAAAAAATACAAACAGTTCAACTAGATCTGAAAGAATCTACACGATAAATTTACAAAGACATCAACCAAGCTGGTATTGCTATATTTCCAGAAATGTGATGAAGCTTTGAGCTACAAATATCTCTAAAACTTGAAACATTATATGGAAAAATAAGATTCAAAACCTTTGTAGAATATTAATTTCTAAAACGAAATGAATATACGATTTATTAAAAATAAACAAACCAATGAGGCTAATTATGAGAATGACAATTACAGAGCCGCTGATCAATGTTATGTATGTGAAAAATAATTTACACAATATTATAAAGACCCGCTCACAGAACTTGTAATTTGGAAATTAGAAACCCAAAATTTATTCCAATAATTATGAATAATTTATCAAAATATGATGCTCATTTATTTGACAGAGATTTTGGCTTAATAGATGGTCAATTAAAAGCAATTCCTCAAACGAATTTATTAGTTCAGCTATCTAAAAAGGGAGCAAAATATGAAGAAGATGATAAAGTAAAACAAATTAATATAAGCTAGGTTTATTGACAGTTTTAGATTTATGTCTTCATCTCTTGCTAATTTAGTATGGAAATTGATGGATGAAAATTTAAAGAATTTATAAGTATTTTCAAGAAGATCAATTTAAATTATTAAGAAAGAAAGGTGTTTATCCTTATTACTAGATGGACGGTATAATAAAATTTAATTATGAAGAATTACCTATTAAAAATAAATTTTATAACATTTAAATAATAAGAAAGGTTAAATGAAGATTATGCAAACATAAAAAAGAGACCATTCTATCACAAAATTTAATTGTGTAAAACATTTAAAGATTATCACATGTTATATTTAAAATCAGATACATTATTATCTGATGTGTTTGAAAGTTTCAGAACAACTTATTTAGATGCGTATATATTAGACCCTGTTCATTATTTTACATTTCCAGAATTGCCTTGAGGTGCTCTATTAAAAGAAACCAAAATAAAATTAGCATTTATTAAAAGACCCGAATAGATAGATAATTAGATAGAAAAAGAATAGATGAACATCATCTATCACAAATAGATATGCCCATAAAACACTGGTGACCGAGAAAGTTCCATGCATAAAACTCAAACCGAATAGTTATATAACTTATTTAGATGCTAATATTCAATGATGTTGGATTTACCTACCGGAAATTTCAAATGTAAGAAGAACGTAGATGATATAGATGATTGTTTAGATAACAGTGACAATTTGTAGCGATTTATATTAGAAGCATATTTTAGAATATTAGAAGAATTATAATATTTTGTGCCACACGTCACCCCAAGATCTGAAGTGTAATATCGAGCTGGGGTAAAAATCTCGGTGCAAAAATTAGTCTTAAAATCTTCCGTTAATTGATGCTAGAATGAGTACACATACTCATTCATTATAGAAAACTGTAAATGAATGCTTAAATTCAATATTGAAAAAAGTACTGGAAGTTTTTTACAGAGCATCAAAATTACTCTTCATGGAGCGGATTGAAATTTGAATTTATATTAACTAAAAATGAATAAAGGAAATGGACAAAAATGAATTTGAGAAAGATTTTTTATAAACTGATGAACAACAACTCGGTGATTGAAAAAGATGGAAAATATTTAAAATTGAGCTCATTAAAATAATTAGTTAAAATGAAGAATAAGCTCAAAATTAGTAATAATAACCAAACTGTTGAAATATTAAATATTAGAAAATTTAATTCATGTCAACATATGAAAAAGTCACAACTAAGATTTGATAAACCTATTTATGTTGGCATGTCTGTATTGGAGTTGAGTAAAAACCCCATGTGTGATTTTCATTATGATTATATAAAAATAATAAAGAAAATACTCAAGATACTAATATCTAATGAGAAACATCGCATTATTATTAAGTTATACTACAGTACAAAAACAAATGATGTATATGGATATGAAAGAAACATAATAGTAAAGAAATAGTTGATTATCCTGTAAAGACAAAAACTTTACTCAGAAAATAAACAAATATTAGGTAAGATGAAAGATGAAACGAGTGGAAATGCGATCAAAGAATTTGTTGGATTAAGCGAAAAATTATATGCCTATAAAACAATTGAAAACAAAGAAATTAAGAAAGCTAAGGGAGTTAATAAAACAAACATACTATAAAAGATTATAAAATAGCTTTATTTAAGGATGAAACTGTGTATTAAAAAATGAACACAATACAAAGTAAGGAACACGATGTACCGGGTGGTTATAATTAAACTGACGGTGTTCCAAGAGACATTGCACGGGCCCCAAGGATCATAGGTGTCTGAAACTTTGGGGATATGTTAAAGAGGCAATGCGCTCGCGAATGATGCAATAAAAATACGCAGATGCAAATGTCGCCAATGAGGTGAATATGGAGTTCTTCCATGTTCCGGGCACTGTGTAAGGAAGATTATGCGGTGAAATGAGCACACACAATGATAATCCAAGATAAGGCAAAGAACAAGTTATAGGGGAATTATGGTTGTTAAATACTGTTAAGATGAGTACATTACGGCCATGTTGCTCTGTGGATTACCCCCAGATATGTTGTGAATTAAACCTGTCGACCCAGCGTTTGTGGTGTTATTGACGGCGCATGCCGAAGTTTATAATTTTATTTTAAATTGTGAAAATTTTTTTTTTTAATTTTTTATCATATAATACTAACAATAAATTAAAATGATGATAAGAAAGATATAAATGAAATTAATAAACTAATATTTAAATTAATAAATTAAAATAAATAAAATAAAGTTAAATAAAATATTAAAAATTAAATAACAAGGTAATCAAAAACGTTCATTTCGCATGAGATAGAAAAGTATTTGATGTTAAACGTGCCAACTAATGAGGCGCGTAAATATCAGCCGGTAAAACTGTTCTCAATATTTTTTTTCTTGTATGATTCTTGATACTTAACAAGGCTTATCATAACCTGAACTAAGAGGACCATAAAAAAGAAAACTAACCTATATGGATCGACAATGCAGTAACCTATAACCAACCCACTATGAATCCATCACTGTCAAGTATAATATAAATGATTTTTGGCTGTAACTTTTTTCTTCTCTTGTTTGCGTATTCTTTTAAATAAGATTTTTGCCTTTCAGAAAATATTACGGAGTATTCTCGTTCTCCCGGTAACTGACATACGATACTTAAATAGCACGATTTTTTAAAATAATTACTTAGTATTTAAATTTTTGATCCCGTTTATCAAAACTTCAATTTATTATTATTTTCATATATTTTTCTTTACGATAAATATTTTAACGTTCTTCAGTCATTTTTAAAGGGACCAATATATATATATATATATGTTATATATATATATATATAGTTAATATAGAGCAGTTATATATATATATATATATATATATATATATAGTATATATTATATGCTATATATATATGGCTTTCATCTTTCTGACCGCGATTTGAAAGTTCTCTCACCTAGTGTGCTGTGCATAGGGGACGGTAAGGTTGGCTTTTCGACTGCGTCATGGTTCTTCACGTTTCGTTTCTTGTGCATGTTACGCGCTCAATTTCCGTGTCTTGGAGAGAAGGTAGTGTGGTAATGATGATATGCTATATATATATATATATATATTAAAGCGGCGCACGGTGTAACGCGAAAGCGTTTCAATGATAAATGCGGAAACGGTTAAACAATCAAATCTGAACGAAGCAAAC
>JABUQX010145183.1:25000-30724 GCA_015478945.1 Trachelipus rathkii | reverse complement strand
ATATATATATATATATATATACAAAGGAAATCACGCGCAAGTCACATGATCATTTATGATGAATTCAACAAATGAACTTCAACAATTGATCAACAGACATATGAAATAACATTTTATTAAGTAAAAAAGCAGAGAACACGTTTGAAAATCCTAAAAAATATTCTGTATGAAATTTCAGTTCCAATGCCCATCCTAGCTCTCAACTGTTAGAACGCCATAAAGTATTTGTATAGCTCTGAAGAAAATCATATCCAATTCATGATATTATTTATGTCTTTGATGTAAATTTTAATCTTTATTTTTTAAGATTGATTTTAAGGTTTAAATTGATTTCAAATATATAGATATGTATATGTTATGCTATATATATATATATATATATATATGAGTATAAAGATATATATATATATATATATATATATATATATATATATATATATATGTATATATATATAGTTCCTAGTTTATAATATGTGTCAATAAAATATTTCAAACTGGGGATCAACATTTTCTAGCCACCACAGCTTCCGAGGGGAGAAACTGCCATTGATATATATATATATATATATATATATATATATATATATATATATATATATATATATATATATATATATATATATATATATATATATATATAAGAATATATATATATATATATATATATATATATATATAATTTTAAAACAGGCAGAGTGATAAATTTGAAGCTTGGCTGTTTCTCCGGAAACCACAACGCTCTCTTTCCTTATTATTCTATTCACCATATCCCACATGACTGCAGGTGATAAGAACTAAATATAAGTAGGTCTTCATGTGAAGATAAATAGTAACAATTGAGTGAATGTTCTTTTGTGCCTTAAGCAGCTGCTGATGCAGGGCCATCTTCTACGAATTTTTTCCAGGATGTCACATTTGTGTCCACCCTACTAAGATAAACATAAGGGCAAGTCCATATTTTGAAATGCTGCTGAAACTAAATTTATTTTATGCACGAAGTCACCAAAAACAACAACAACAGAACCAACAAACGAAAAATAAATAAAAATAAAAACCAGCCAAAAACATATCACGTACACCCATTTACGCAGGTAAGTATACATGTACGTTCCGTACATGTGCGTCAGTAAGATAAAGCGGATGCCGAAAGCCTCCCCATTAGCAGCATAGCACGCGGCTAATGTGCTCATTAACGTCTGAGTTGGACGAAGCTAGAGTTAGTAGAGAATAGCTCGCATTCTCTCGCTCCAGACCCAGTCTCAAACCTGGGCCCTCGTTGCTAGGCGAGCTCTACCTCTGAGCTAGAGCGCTCCCACTTCTAATATATATATATATATATATATATATATATATATATATATATATATATATATATATACTATATATATATATATATATATATATATATATATATATATATATATATATATATATATATATATATATATATATATATATATATACTACTTCCAACTTTATGCACTGTATCAGTTTTAAGAGGGGATAGGTTTGAGAGCCGGTGTTGTACGGGAAGCTTGTTTTGTCCTTGAAACGTACTGAATAGATCGGCGCAATATCTTTCCTCAGTACCGAGTTGCATCCTGGTGAGTAAAGGCATGTTGTCATGTCTCGGCGGATTTTTGATAGTGGCTAAAAAAAGAACAGCGAGTTTGTGTAAAATTTTATTTTAAAACTGGGAAATAAGCGTTGGAGACTTATGAACTTAAAAATTTAAAGATGGCCGCGAATCAGTCGAAGATAACCTCCGGTCCGGCTGGCCTTCCACTTCAACAACCAAAGAAAACATTGTGAAAGTTCGGGATTTATTGAGCTCTGGCCGTTCACTAACAATTAGGGAGATGTCTGATGAACTGAATTTAAGATTTTACGCTTTTCAGTCAATTTTAACTGAAAATATGAAAATGCGCAAGTGTCCGATAAATTCATTCCAAAATTGTTGTCAGAACAGCAGAAACAACAACGATTTGAAGTGTCTCAAGGGCTGATTAATCGGATCGAGAGTGACCCAGATGTTAAATAGGGTAATTACAGAAGACGAATCATGGGTTTATGGGTATGACCCAGAAACAAAGGCACAATCATCGCATTGGAAGGGTCCAAATTCACCACGACCGAGAAAAGCGCGACAAAGTAGGTCGAATGTGAAGACAATGTTGATGGTTTTTTTTCGATTTTACGGGTATCGTGCATCACGAATTTGCCCCTAGAGGGCAGACAGTCAACTAGGAATATTATAAAAGTGTCCTTCAGCGTTTGCGCGAAAAAATGCAGAAGAAAAGGCATGCACTCTGACGAGACAAAAATTGGGTTCCCCACCACGACAAAGCACCGGCTCATGTGGCCTCGATCACGAAATTTTTTACCAATTTCCAAATTTACTTTGTTAAATAATTTCAATACAAATTTAGATTCTGTGTTGATAGGATGTGTTTCACCGGAGCTCCAATGGGTTGAGTGTTGTTCATAGTGTTTGTTTAGTTATTTTTCCCATTAAGTATCTTTGTACAGTAAGTGCTCCCCTGTTTTAATTATTTTTAACTATTATGGTTTTAATATGTGAAGAATCAGATGCAACTTTATAAAGATAAGTTATTCGTTTTAATTTTTGATTTTGGAGCTTTTTAGTTTATGTTAGATAATCATAGTTAGTTTTTAGAATTGTGTATTTAAAAAATAACATGCAGCTTAGTTAGTAGTAGGTAGGTTATATTTTTCTTCGTTTTCCTTTTTAACCTAATAATTTTTTTTTTAAACTTGGATTTTAGCGTAACATTTACCTGTTCGGGTAACTTATTTTAATTTATACATATTTAGCTTTTGCTTTTATGTTGATTACTAGTTTTTTTTGATCATATCTGTTATCCGCCTCCACCTCCATATAATATCGATTGCATGGATCCGAACACATTTCCTAAAAGTCAAATAAAACTGTAATTAAAAATTTTAAAAATTTAATAAAAAAAAAGTAAAAAGAAATTGATATTTTTTGGGAGCTTCACACCTAAGCTAACAAAAATTACGACGATTCATTTCAGTTTAAATTTGATTTTTCTACCTAAAGTTTGCAATTATGAATGTAGACGTCATGTACAATTTTTTTAATTAACGAATACCATAGAGTGGTATTATTGATGCATGTACCTAAGGTTTGTAATTATGAATGTAGACGATGTGCACTTTTTTTAATTAATCAATACCATAGAGTGGGATACATGACGCCGCGAAGACACTGCTGACCGCATGCTCCCTACCGTGTTCTCCCAACAAAACAGCTGCCTAAAATTAATATTAATTCTTCTTTTTTCCCACTTTTTGTTACTGCGGTAAAACTGAAATTTCAAAATAATTAGTTTATTACTTTAAATTTCGTTGTAAAAAAAAAAAAAAAAAAAAAAAGCGCAGGCACCAAGAGCGCTTTCAACACTTTATTCTTCGATTACGATTTATAAATAAAATTGGCCTGAGCTAACTGGAGGCAGAGATAATCGACTATGAGTCTTTTTCTATTTACTTTATTTTTTTGTATTTTTTTGTTTTTTTTTTGTGCATAAAATTTTGTGTGAGTGTGTGAGTGATTTTAACTTTCTAGGTTTTTTTTCATATTTTACATGTTTACTGTATATACGCGGTTTTAGCTTCTGCTTTTGTATTTTTATAATCTTAAATATCATAAATTTATTTTTTTTTTCTGGAGCTCTCTAGTAGTTTTTTTTTTTTTCACCTAAATTTGGTGAGTGTGTGTGCGTGCGTGATTGTACGGATTGACAAGAGACTGTGGGAAGGGGGTGTGTGGGGGGCGTCGACGAAGCTCTCTTTGACTTTTTTCCAACGTCCGGTCTAGGACGTTAACTTCTGAATCTGTGGAACATCACCTTTCTATCTCATCCCAACCTCCTCGTACCTCTCTTCTGCAACTTGTATGATATAGATATAAGCTAAGAAACTTAATATTTAACTATAACTTTTTTTTGCACTGAATTAAATGGTGGGGAGTCTCAAAATCTATATAAACATTACTCCTGTAACACGCCTCGAAAACCTTGAATATCTTAACTACGATATTATATGGCCTAAAATCTTTCTTCCTACTACTACTACTACTACTACTACTACTACTACTACTACTACTACTCACACACAAAGTCTACTGCTACTGTGCTCCTAATAGAACAGATTTTCCGGCTTTTTAAAAATCTTACTATTTTCACAGAACTGGCTACATTTTCCTATCGAAGCGTTGAGGTCCTCACTTGTAAGACTCCCTAAATATACACCACACCCGAGTGGTTGGGCCCTCTCACACTGATACTAGGTGGAAGGAGGTCAGGACATTCAGTATTCTCAACGATCTTGAACAGTTAATTAAGGTACCTACACACATCCCAGATGGTAGTGATGGGCATGACATATATATATATATATATATATATATATATATATATTGTTATAGTAGTATATATATATATATATATATATATATATATATATATATATATATATATATATATATATATATATATATATATATATATAGAGTAAAAAGATATATTTTTTTTTAGAGACACATATATAGACATACCGATATATATATATATATATATATATATATATCTGTAAGTTATCTGTATATATACATATATATATATTTATATATATATATATATATATATATATATATATATATATATATATATATATATATATATATATATATATATAAATATATATATAAATATACTATTGAGATTTTTTATTCCTAATTTCTGAATTATTGTAAACAATATAGTAAAATATGCAAAAATTTAATTAAGGTTAAATAGTGAATGAAAATATTTGGAAACGATTAAGCTTTTATTAATTCTGTAAGTCTCTTTTAATTTCTTTATTCCCAAGTGTAATATTAAAAGCATAATTAATTTTATTATATTGCTGCATTTCACAAACATTAAAGTTTTTCAAAATTCTTGTCAGTTAACTGCTATGGTGAAAGATTCTTCCTGCTGAAAGGTTCTTTTCACAGGTGCAGAGGATGCAGGAATAGTCAAATATTTTTTTGCCAGATTTGCTAGTATTGGAAACATTTCTTCATGATTTATGCAATATGTCGGAAAATACCCTTCTTCAGAAATAAAAGGATGACAAATTCTTTTGTATCTCAATATTAATGTGCTCCTGCATCTGGTTGGTGTCTGGTAAGTTTCGAGTTGAGGAAGCCATAAAACGGAACTAGTTCTTTTTCTTTGGTGAACGGATTCCTGAACTTGATACCCGTTAATCCTCTAATAATACAATATTGATATTAGAAGCTTTTGCAGCTTCTTTGAAAATGAGCTGTGCTGTTGGTAATAAGGAAGATCTTTCCTCTTCAGAGCACCAATCCAGCTTAAACTTATTAATAACATTTCTCAATTGATAAGTTTTTCTTTATTATTTTCATACACATGAAGACTCTTTTGTATAAAAATCGTTTAGTCCGAATATCAGAGCACTATTATATTTTGATTGCATCTGCTCAAGATGATACTAATGTGATTGGAGAATTTTATATATATATATATATATATAAAAACATAGAGACATATACGTATATATACACACATAAAATATAAATATATAATATATATATATATATATATATATATATATATATATATATATATATATATATATATATATATATATATATATATATATATATATATA
>JABUQX010145183.1:0-22500 GCA_015478945.1 Trachelipus rathkii | reverse complement strand
CAGAAAAAAATTGGAGGTGAAAGAATTCAAAGCCAGTGGCTAACGCCAGCTCTTCTAAACTCTATCAACCAGCAACACAAACCTACCAAAACTATAAAAACAAAATTATACAATTCCAAGTGCATTGCACATGATAAGCAGTTCTTAAAAAGCAAAGAATAAATACTACTCAAACAAATTTCAGGATTACAATAAAGAATAGAAAGCGGGATTCTAATCAACAAATTAGTCAGCAAAAATAAAGCGAACATATTAACAACTAACCAAAAGAAGATTGCAGACGGACCAAATGAATACTTTGCAATTGTCGGTAAACAAATCTTGAGAGACAAAGTTCCTTGCCAAAAATCATCTGAAATCTATCTACCAAACTTTGAGACATATTTTTCCTTTGTTCATATCTCAGACTCGGAGGTAAAAAGGGTAATAGCCGGATTAAAAAAAATCTTAATTAATAACCAAAAATACCGAATCTCTCTCTCTCCTCTCTCTCTCTCTCTCTCTCTCTCTCTCTCTCTCTCTCTCTCTCTCTCTCTCTCTCTCTCTCTCTCTCTCTCTCTCTCTCTCTCTCTCTCTCTCTCTCTCTCTCTCTCTCTCTCTCTAACAGAAATAATGGAATGGATAGATTCAAACAAGCTCTCTCTAAATCTACATAAAACATCTTATTTTCAGCAACAAATCAATATTTAATTTCAGTATAAAAATAAATGGGGTCCAACTACATAGGGCTGCAAATGCTAAAATTCTCGGAATAATAAATAATCGATGAAAACTACATTTAAAGAACATGTTAAAACCTAGTTAGCAGATTGGTCAGATGCATGTGCTGATAAAATTAAAAAATAATCTTCCTCTTTCATTCTTAAAAAGATATACTATGAATTGATTTACTTTACTGTCTTCCTATCTACGGAACCACAAGTAACTTGGTAACTCATCTTGTAATTGTAATTCAAAAGGGCTTAATTCACCTCATTTGCGCTACGAGAGATTTTTAACAACCATACACAATCCTTGTTTAAAAAACTAAAAGCATTACAGTTTAAAGACCTCCTTAACCTATCACTACTAAAAGAAATAAATAAAATCATCCATAATAATGCCTGTAACTTCTTTTTAACTAATTTTCGTAGCAACCAAGCAAGGCGTGAAACTAATCAAATAAATTTACGGAATAATGCATATATTAACAGTCCATTCTGTCGACTAAAACAAGTCCCACAAAGCGTCAACTAAAGCAGCTAAACTTTACAACTCATGCCACAAGACATTAAAAAAAAAAAAATTGAAAAAAAAAAAAAAAAAAAAAAAAAAAAAAAATCCCAACTTATTTTCTAAGCCAACATAAGCAAATAACTAAATCAACGATTTCACGTTTGTAAAATTTAGCAATTTTGTGAACATCAAATTAGCTACTACCACAGTAATCGTGTTTATAACAAGGTATGATTATGGTAATGATTGTTACTACCATCCGTCTTTTTCATTGTAATAATTGCTACATTTAACTTTTGTTACTAGTAAACAATTGCAAACATTTTTATCACAATTTTTATTTATGTTAATTATTATTTGTTTATACTATATTTTATCAATTTATTATTATTATTATTATTATTATTATTATTATTGTTATTATTATTATTATTATTATTATTATTATTATTATTATTATTATTATTATTATTATTATTATTATTATTATTATTATTATTATTATTATTATTATTATTATTATTATTATTATTATTATTAAATTCTGACAAAAATATTCTGCTTTATTTTTATATTGTGATCTGTAGTTTCCCTTTCATGGTCTGATTGTAGATAGTTTAAATTAAATCCCAGTTTTTCTTATAGTTTAATTGTATTAGTAGGAATCTGTTGTTTTATTTTGAACCATGTAATTTTATTTGATTGTTACTCCATAGTAGAGTGGTTACTCAAACTACGCCTTAAAATCAGTCACAAGATTTTGCTCGTGTTGTATGTGTGACGTCACAAGTAGTGTTTACTGAAAATTTCGAATTTTATAATCTTATCATTATTAGAATTATAGTCACGATATTCTAATTAAGTCAGAGTTACGTACATTGTGAATTTAGGAAATTTGATAAAGTTCTACCACCGTTTGATTAAACTTTTAAGGTGTAAAACTATCACACTATTCTAAACGCAGAATTTTGCTATTTATCAAGCAGTCCCTTGTTAGGATATTGGGTAATTTGGAAAATTCAACAGTCCAAAGTAGACGAAGACTGTATTAAAATTTAAAACTACAAACATTTAATGTAAAAAAAGGGTATCAACAAATTTTTTTTTTTTTATACAGATTTGTGTACGTTTTATGTTTATATTTTCAAGAAAATTTTAAAAAATAAGGGGCTGAAAATTTTTACCAGCTAATTTTCTCGTTTTTATAGGGATAATTCTATCATGTATTTTCGGATTATTGATATATAGATTTCATTAATACTTTTTTGATAATAAGTTTTACAATTATCAATAATTTGATTGTGTAGATAAAATGTACCATATGTAAATAAATAAAAAAAAATTAAAATAATTTGATAAAATGTATTTTTTAATATACAATACAATAGAAAAAAGTAATAAAATTAATTTGATAATAATGATATATATATATATATATATATATATATATATATATATATATATATATATATATATAGCAGTATATAATTATATATATATATATATATATATATATATATATATATATATATATTTTTTTTTTTTTAAAAATTTCACACTTCACGGGCATAGCCTTTTTCAAAGTGGAAGGGAACTTTCTGGTAATTTTACCTAGGATCCGAACTAATTCAACCCGCGATCTGCTATGCGACTCCTAAATCATATGCATACTATATATAGCTGTATATAAATATATATATTTATATATATATATAAAATTTTTGTCAACTATATATATAGGCCTATACCTTTATAGTAACCTAGATTCATCCAGGTTAGGTTTAAGCTTACAGTATCAATGATCCATATAGGTTAGGCCTCATTTTAGGACCCTGCTAGTTGAAGTTAGATAGTTTTGTTAAGTATACACATAGTAAATCTGTATACTTAAGAAATCTTATCATAACCTGAACTACGACTTAACCTATATGGGTCATCAATACCATAGGCCTAACATTAACATATATAGATATACGTTGCCATAAAATTAGACCTAACCTAGATTGTTTGATCTGTTGTTAATATATATATATATAGTTGTTGGTTATATATATATATATATATATATATATATATATAATATATATATATATATATATATATATAATATATATATATATATATATATATATATAAATATATATAAAAAATGTATATTTATTTATATATATATATATATATATATATATATATATATATATTAGTTATATATATATATTTATATATATATTTTTGGTGTTATAAAGAGCATATATATATATATTATATATATATATATATATCAACTCAATGCCACAGAGGGTGAAAGAAATCGAGACAGCACGCCACAATAAAGAAAAAGGTATAATTATAATGGATGACTTTAATTTTGCTGGCATTCACTGGGATTCCTTGTCTAATATAATAATAGTAGTTCTTTATTTATAAATTGCATACGAGACAACTATTTGAACAACTTTCATGAACCTACAAGACATGATGCACTGTTAGACTTAATATTAACTAATGATGAAAGTATGGTGGATGAGGTTAGAGTTAGGAAAATTTAGGAATTATTGACCATAATATAATTAAATTTAACATGAATATTAAAAGCAATATTCAATCTGTATTAATGACTGACTTTAAAACCAATCATGATATTGAACCCAGTAAGCTGTGTAGATATCCTTATGTTCAATAAATCATGTAGAATAGGGGTATGAGTGAAGAATTAGATGCGGAAATTGGTGAAAGAAATTGAGACAGCATGCCACAGTAAAGAAAAAGGTAGAGTCATAATGGGTGATTTTAATTTTCTTGTCATTCAATGGGATTCCTTGTCTAATACAGACCATAGTATTTCAGTATTTATAAATCGTATACTAGATAACTTTTGAGCCAGATGGTCCTTGAATCTTGTATAATAATATAATTATTAGATTTAATATTAACTAACGATGAAATTATGGTGGGATGAAGTTAGAGTTGAGGAGAATTTAGGACTTAGTGTGACCATAATATAATTAGATTTAATATGAATGTGGAGAATACCTGGGCCAAAATTGCAAGCTAATAAGGAAAAATCCTACGATTTCCAAAATGGCGAATTTACCAAATTACGAGACATGCTTAGTATAACTGACTGGGATAAAGAGTTTAGTGAACAAAAACTGTTTTATCATGTGGGAACGTTTTACAAATTTTAATGAATATTCAGTCAGTATGTTTTAAAAATAAACCCTTAGGGTGGCAAAGAGAAAACCTGTTTGGTGGAATAGATAGATAGGAAAAGAGATAAAATCAATGAAAAGTATAGATGTTTTAAAAATATTCAAGGGTAGCAAAAGGAAGATGATTTAGAAAATTATAGGAAAAATAGAAAGAACTTAACCAGTCAATTAGAAATGCAAAGAGAGAAGCAGGAAATTAATTTAGCAAGGAATAGTAATAAGAACCTGAAGAAGTTTTTTTAGCTTTTATAAATTTAGAAGTAATAGGATAATAGGTCCAATTAAAATTGATGAAAGACTTTAATATCTTGATTTTAGTTAATAAGATTAATAAGTTTATTTTTGGTTTATGTTTACTGATTAAAGATTAGATAATAGTTTGGAGACTTAATAGTTCTTGAATGCATGTAACAAATAGACTTACAGAATTTGAATTTGATCCAAGTAAAGCTGCAGGCCCTGATGGTATACATGGTAGAATTTTGAAAGAGCATCTTAAGAATTTCAATTGCATTTGATTTTTAAGCAATCTATAACATTTGGTGAGGTACCAGATGACTGGAAAACAGCATGTTGTGTCTATTTATAAGAAAGGTAGTAAGGAAGATTTGGGAAGTTATCGGCCAGTTAGCTTAACATCTCTGGTTGTAAAGGTTCTGAAAAGTTACTGAAAGGTCATATAGAGAAATATTTAGAAGATAACAAGGTATTGTATGACTCCCAGCATGGTTTCAGAAAGGGTAGGTCATGTCAGACAAACCTTTTAGAATTTATGGAATTCATTACTGGCTGCATTGACTGAGGAGATCCAGTTGATATTATATATTAGACTTTAGCAAAGCTTTTCATAAGGTTCCCCACATAAGGCTGATGAAGAAGATATTGCAATGTGGTATAGGTGGAGTGGTACATGGTTGGATTAAAGAGTGGTTGTGGAATAGAAACAGTGTGTACAACCAATGCAGGCCAAGTCATCATGGGAAACAGTGAAGAGAGGGTTCAGTGTGCTGGGGCCACTGTTGTTCCTCATATATAAAAATGATTAGACCAGGGACTATAAATGCAAGGTTTCTAAGTTTTGAGATGATACCAAAGTACCTCAGTTAACAATAGTGAAGGATGCATAAAGATTCAAAATGATCTTGATAAACTTCTTTGGGTGGGCAGATAAGTGGCAAATGAATTTTTAATAGTAAAAAGTGTAAGGTTCTCTCTACCTAGGTTTCTCAAATAAAAGTTTTAACTATGATATGAATGGAGATTGCTTGAGTCTGTGACCAAGAAAAGATTTAGGTGGTGATTATAAACAGTAATTTGAAAATCTTGTGTTTGAAGCAAGGGAATAAAGTTTAATAAGATGTTAAGTATAAATCGCAATGTTGTTACAAGAGCAAGGAAGTAGTAAGTAAACTATATAATAGCTATAAAGAAATAATAATAGAGTACAGTATTGTGCACAAGTTTGGGCCTCTTATTTGAAAGAAAGACTTAGATATGCTAGAGAGTGCAACATAGAGCAACAAGGATGATTTCTGGGTTTGAGGGTAAGTGAGCTATGAGGAGAGGCTGAAAGAGTTAGGAATATTTTCTGTAGAGAGGCGATTTCAAATCACAAGTTCAACTTCACAAAATTTTTACATCTATTGATAATCACAGAGACCAATAAATTCTTCATAGTAGAGCACGGACGGGAGACCAGGGGGCATAGCAAGAAAATTAAGAAGAAAGCATGCCATCTTGATATAAGAAAGCATGCATTCAACAATAGGGTTGTTAAATTTTGGAATGGTTTGCCACAGGAAGTTGTTGAGTGTGACTCAATGGCAACATTTAAGAAAGGGTTGGATATGTATATGGATGGGGATGGGTATCATATAGTATATTTAGACAAAGCCAAATTGGCTGGTTTTTAGTTACAGTAGTTATTAATGTTATACTGCATGTATGACCATAACTTAGTTATTAAGGCATGTGGATGGTTTGGGTATCATATATCATTTTTTTTTGACTAAGTCAAATTGCGGATTTTAGTTATTAATTTGACAGTTCTAGGGTGCTTTGGTGGGATTTGCATGAGAGCATGTTTGGTTAGTGGGTTGACTGGGACAGTCTCGATAGGTCCATGTGGCTTCTTACTGTCCCTATATTTATATTTCTTATGTTCTTATATCTGGGCCCACATTGCGAGTTAATAAGGAAAAGATCTTAGATTTCTGAAATGGAGATTTTATCAAATTTTGAGATGTGCTTAATTATAATTGACTGGGATAAAGAGTTTAAAGACCAAAACTGTTTCATCTTGTGGGAATATTTTAAGCAAATTTTGATGAATATTCAGTAAGTAAGTTTTAAAGATAAACCCATTAAGGTGGTGAAGAGAAAACCTGTTTGATGGAATAGAGAAATAGAGAAAATCAATGAAAAGCGCAGATGTTTTAAAATATTTAAGGGTAGTAATATGATAATTTAGAAGATTATAGGAAAAATAGAAATGAGCTTAACCATTCAATAAGAAAGGAAAAGAGAGAGATAGAAATAAATTTAGCAAGGAATAGTAATAAGGAGTTGACAAAGGTTTTTTATAAATTTAAAAGTAAGAATAGGACAATTGGTCCAATTAAAATTGATAAAAATTTAGTGAGTTCAGATAAGAGTTGGTCAACATTTTCAATGCTTATTTTGTGTCAATGTTTACTGAGGAAAGATTGGATAATAGTTTGGAGACTAATAGTTCTGGTATGTATGTAATAAATAGACTTACAGAATTTGAATTTGAGGTAAGAGATATTAAATCTTTACTGGACCATTTTTACCCAAGTAAAGCTGCAGGTCCTGATGGTATATATGGTAGAATTCTGAAGGAGGGTAGTACCAGCATTGCAAAGACACTGCATTTACTCAAAGGACTGGAAAACTGCATATGTTGTGCCTATTTATAAGAAAGGTAGTAAGGAAGATTTGGGAAATTATCGGCCAGTTAGCTTAACATCTCTGGTTATAAAAGTTACAGAAAGGTCATATAGAGAAATATTTGGAAGATAACAAGATATTGTATAACTCCCAACATGGTTTTAAAAAGGGTAGGTCATGTCAGACAAACCTTTTAGAATTTATGGAATATATTAATTACTGCATTGACTTAGGAGATTCAATTGATATTATATATTTAGACCAGCAAATCTTTTGATAAGATTCCCCACATTAAAACATTTAATTGGAACAAATTTTGACCAGTTAGCATAAAAATACCCGCACATTAATATAGAGACAATACCTGCACCCCTTCTTAAACTACGCATCACCTGCCTGGGCAACTGCAATGTCACAATCTAAAATTCAGAAATTAGAAGCTGTGCCAAGTAAAGCTCCCAGGATAATAACAGACTGCATTCCCTCAATACCCATTCACCATCTACTAAATGGAATGGACTAGGCGGGAAAATAGGGAATATGGCAACATTACCATTTATTTGTAGCAAGATTTTCTTCTAGCAAGAATGTCAAACCATTTTTCATATCTATAGATTAACTGCATACATCCAAACTGTTATATAATGACTTTCTAAAATTTCACCCAATAGATGATTTGACAATGGTGAAAAAAAATTTACAATTTGCAATGCAAATCCAGAAGAATTGAAAATATTGAGGTTGATGTTGAGACGGTGACTTGAGTGGGCATGAGTTTAAAATGACAATGGAAAACTCATAGTGCCTGCATGGTTCAGACAAGGTGAAACTGTTGAGTAATTTCTGCCATTTTGTTTTAAGATATATTGTAGCGGAGAATCGAATTCTTATCAGTTACTTTTGACTTTGTATAACACTCTACCAGTCTGCAAATTCATAGCATTACAGTACATAAAAAAAATTTAATAAACGAATAAAATCTTAATATAATTTATCTAATCTAGTATCTCATTGAATCCATTGCTTTAGTTTGCCTGCTATGGCATGTTGTATTTCATAGAGTGACAATTTATATCATTGTTTCTGCAAATCAGGAATTAGCAGTGATCAATGAATCATCCAGGACTACTTTACAAGATCATCAATCCTAAAATATTCAAAAGTAAGTTGGGACAGTGTAAAGTCACTTGGCGGTAGCAGTGGCAATCCTTTCCAAATCCTATGTTCATTCATGCACGAGTTGGGTTAAAAAAATAAAATTATACTACATAGTAACTAATGATTGGTTACAACATGCATAGTATGCCTAAATAGGCATCAATTTCCAATAGGCCAAGTCATTCAATTATATCTATGTTTTTTATTTATACCACAACCATTACGGTACTGTAATTATTTACTTTTAGTACCTCACTGCTAATTTTCTAGAAACTTTAAAAATTATACTTGAATTGACCAATTACACACATACAATAATTGGCCAAAACAAAACGCAGCAAATATAATGAAGTATAAAATTGTATAATTATAAATTATAATTATAAACATGATATAATTAGGTCGCAAATATTTAAATTTTTTTATTCAACAAGTAATGCCATTATTTTGAAATATATATGGTATTGTTATATTAAATTAATAAACATTTTAACATTAACCTACTACACAAGTAAGCCTTGAAAAAATGGTGATTTTGCAAATTCAATAAATTATAAGTACAACATAGTAGTTACTGGTATTTCCATAAATTTTTATATTTATTTTTCTTCACAGAACTTGATAATTTTATTATTTTAACCATATAGAAGATATGAGATCATTAGTTAATCCAAATAATAATGGTGAGTCATCACAAGAGAATGGAGATAATTCAGCTGAATATATAGATCTGGATGATGAATTTAGAGCAGATGGTAAGAAATTTATATTTAAATCTCATCATTCAGTTTATTAATGAAAATTAAAAATGTTTTATTGGAAGTTAAATATTAATTAACTTGGGGAAAAAATTCTAAAAATTAAAAATAAAAAATTTAGATCTATAATATTTTTTTCTTTATCAAAATTATGCTAATTTGTTATTAAAACCACAAAGAATTTTTTATTTTTTTAAAACATTTTCTTTTGTAGTGTCTTTAATGGCAGACAAGTATTTATATTATATATATATATATATATATATATATATATATATATATATATATATATATATATATATATATATATATATATATATATATATATATATATATATATATATATATATATATATATAACATAAATAGATTAGATATATATATATATATATATATATATATATATATGAGGTATATATGGAGATATAGATAAAAATATATATATATATATATATATATATATATATATATATATATATAAACTTTAGAAATTAAACCTTCTATATAAATATGTATGAAAAGTTAACCCCTTGCATTAGATTACTTTACTCAAAATTTTCTCATTAAATTTATTTACTTATATTGCTCATCGAGCATTAATATATCCAGCATTATTATATTCTCCCCACCCCCTCCTTTCTCACACACATTGGTTTTGATATGTCAACGACATATTCGCAGCTATCCCCAAATCCACAAAACCACTTAATATTTTAGCTTTCATAAACAGTATAAAAAACAACATTCAATTCACCATGGAGCAATCATTAGACAATAAACTCCCTTTTTTGGACACATTGATATCCTGGAACACATCTCAACTGCTCTTCTCAATTTACAGAAAACCTTCCTCAGTTCCTAATTATACCCACTGGTTTTCAGCACACCCTAATTATACAAAATCTGAAACTCTTTCTTTCCCTATTTTTATGCTCCTTACATATATGATCCCCCTTCCCTAAAAACGGAAACTAATTTCCTATTCTCAACCATCACTAAATTACTGTATCCTCATCACTTTATAGTTTCAGCCCTAACAAAAGCAGAGAAAATTTTATAGCATCTCAAACAACAACCATTCCAATCCCCCTACATCCTACTTACCTATCTCCCAACCTCTTACAACATCTGTAAAATATATAATTCCGAAAAATATCCTTTTCACCCAATCAAATATTTTTCCTTTAAAAAAAGTCCTCATCCCTCCAAAGATAAAAAACCAAGACATCATTGAATGTGTATATCAAGTGCCATGCAGAGGTTGCAACTTGGTGTACTATGGGGAAACCAACGACCTCAATAGACATGCATACCAGCATAAATACAACTTAAGAATGGATAATTTAAACTCGCCTCTCACACATCATAGAACCAACTATAACCACTCTTTAAATATTAACAATATAGACCAAATTTTCAACACCTCGGATATAAATTTAAGAAAACAAATAGAATCATTTTGCATCATAAATTGGGAAAATTTTAATAAACAAAAAGGAGAAGTGAATTTGGACCCAATACAAATCAACCTAATGAAAGACATATTTCTACAAAAAAATAAGTGAAACCAACAGATTACAAAATCAATAATAGCATTTCAAAGAAGTTTGGCTCCTGTTTTTTGCTCATTCATCACCTGAAGAGGCCTCACGTCAAAAAGGCGAAAGCTTGTTTTATTGTGAACTTTTAAGAATTTGTGTTAAAATATACAAAAGTTTTGTAATTATCTTAATGAATGTAATATCAGTAAATAAATTTAATGTGAAAATTTTGAGTAAAGTAATCTAATGCAAGGGCTTAACTTTTCATATATATATATATATATATATATATATATATATATATATATATATATAAATATATATATATTTATATATATATATATATATATATATATATATATATATATATATATATATATATATATATATATATATATATATATATATATATATATATTTTATTATTATTATTATTATTATTATTATTATTATTATTATTATTATTATTATTATTATTATTATTATTATTATTATTATCCTATCCCCAGATTGGGGGTGAGGTGCGTAGCATACACCGGAACAGAAGAGTAGTAGAAGAACATGACGCAAGTGGAAAAGAAAGCCCCCCCCATCCCCTTAATACCCCCAGTGAGAAATAGTCGCAATCAAAAAATACCCTGAGGCTTCACGAGACCGCGACGGACCCTCACTGTGGTATCTCATCATTGTGGGGTTCATCCCCTGAGCAAAGCCCACAACCATACCCCCTCACAAAACCCTGCCATTCACTCCTGTTATGCACCTTTGTTCCCGCCTCTGCCAAACTCACATTCCTCCCCTTCAAGTATTAATTTACTGACTCAATCCACATTTTCTTCAGTCTCCCAGCCGGTCGATTCTCAGCACACTAACCACTATACATCCATTACCCAACCGACTAACCTCCATACTTTCCATACGACCAAACCATATCAATGTACACTCGTTTATTCTCGCATTTACTCAATTCACACCACACAACTCCCTAATGTGCTCATTCCTCATTTTATCAATTCTTCTCACACTCTAACACGCCCCTTAAGATTATCCCTTTCAACACATTGTACCTTAGATCTATACTTCTTATTCCAGACCATAGTTTGACCACTATACATTAACACGGCTAACAACATACTCTAGCGCACTCAAGACTTAGTCCCTTTACATCCACCAACGATTTAATTGCACCCGCCACCTTCCTACCATTCACAACTTTCCTATTACATTCTGTAGAATCCGTTCCCTCTTCATCCAACATATATCCTAAATATTTAAATTCAGGTAATGTTCCAGTTGATCAACATCTAACATGACTGCACACCGCGGACTCTACTCACACTCACTCACTACCATAACCTTATTCTTATGTACATTTACTTTCAAACCCCCTCCTTTTGCACACCCTGCCAAACCCCTCTACCAATCTTCTCAAACTCTCTTCAGATTCACCACACAAAACCAAATCATCCGCTTACAATAAGCAAGGTACCCTCCACTCTCTTCCATTCTCCATCAGCCTAACACCTTTCCCTGCCACCCCCACCTCTTAATTCTTTCATAACCCCATCCATTTACAAATTAAATAACCAAGGCGACATAACACATCCCTGCCTCACTCCGCTATTAATAAAGCTTCTCTATGAATCCTGTCATACGCCTGTTGCAAATCCATAAAACCTAAATACAATTTATTCTTGTATCTCACTTTCTCAATCATTTGATTCAATGTAAAAATTTGATCCACACATCATCTATCACTTCTAAATGCACCTAGTTCTTCACTAATCAGTCCTTCAGTCACTCGACGTACTCTTTCAACCAAAATACCAGCATATTTCTTCCCTACAACACTAAATAAACTAGTTCCCCTATTGTTCCCCTACAGCCCTTATACAAGGAGTACTATTACTGCTCTCCTCCATAAGCTCTTTGGTGCACAATTAAATCCATTCATATCAATCGAAATGTTCTCCACTCTGGATCCTTTCTTGAGTGATTTCATCTATGCCTGCAGATTTACCATTCTTCAGCTTTCTCATCCTACCCATTACCTCCTTCCTTCTAATTACCTCATCCCCAAAATACCCATTTCTTCTTGCACCATCAAACCCACACACATTCACTATCACCTCTTCATTACAGCTGCCAATGCTATGCAGATTTTTGAAGTGTATCCTCAACACTCTTCCTCACATCCATTTCATCAGTTACGAAAGCACCATCCCTATTCATTATTCTAAGCAGATTCCCTTTATTCTCATTCTTAACCTTTCGCGCTTCCTTCCAGAAAAGCTCCCTATTTCCTTACAACTCCCAATTTCTCCTCCTTCTAAACTGTTCATTTACCTCTTTTTTTTTTCCTCCTACGTATGTATCTTTTAGTATTTCTTTTTTCCTCCTTATGTAATTCCAAACATTTCTTTTGAAACCTCATCATTGGCTTTTAATACATTTAACCACGCTTCTTTTTTACTTTTAACCTCTTGCACCACCTCTTCATTCCACCACTCACTGTTAAAATTCTACTTTCTACTTTAGCACATCCCCATACTTCTTTTGCACTACTAACAACCGCTTCCTTCATTTGCTTCCAGATTTGTTCAGTTTCAACTTGTTCACATTCAATTGATTTATTTGCATGCGCTCTTAAATACTTATCTTTATTACCTTGTTCACTTAACTTCTCACTCTTAAAATTCTACCCACTTTCTTTTTTATCACCTTCCTCTCCATCCAAACCCCCATTAAGTTAATTTTACATGAAACAACATAATGTTCCGATAATCTCATTCCTAACCCCCTCACTGAGTTAACATCCAACACATGCTTGATGCTTCAACATCTCCTTCTTCCCCAACACAAAATCAATCATACTTTTCACTTGATATCATCTCTACCTACACCAACTCTAGTATACTTATGAATACTCTTTTGTTTAAAGAAAGCATTATTTACACACACATCTCTCTCCTCAGAGAAATCAATCACCTTTCTACCATTCTCATTTTCTCCCGACACCCCAAAGCCACTGTTATGCCTTGGGTCCGTTGATCACTCTGATTCCAAAACCACATAGGTTACCCAACACAATTAATCTGAAGCTCCAACTCACCCCATCCAAAAAACATCATTCAGATTATCATCCAAAGCATCCAAAATTTCCTATCAACATTACCCTCAGATAGACCATATGTCACAACCACACATACCTTGACCTTTTCAAACTTGAATTTAACCATTTAATTGCACGATTTAATTGCACCAGCCACTTTCCTGCCATTCACAATTTCCTACTACACTGCATCATCCGTTAACTTTTCATCCAACATATATCCTAAATATTTAAACTCAGACACTTGTTCCAGCTGCTCACCATCTAACATAACTTCACCAAGGACTGTCCTCACCACAACCATAACCTTAATTTTATCTAATAAAGTTTATTTTAAAACTATTTTTACACATTCTGCCAAATCTCTACCAATCCTCTCAAAACCTCTCTCTTCGATTCACTACTACAAAACCGTAAATCATCCGCATATAATAGGTAGGGCACCCTCCACTCTCCTCCATTCTCTATCATTCTAACACCATTCCCTGCCACCCCCATCTCTACTAATTCTTTCATAACCCCATCCATAAACAAATTGAATAACCAATGAGACATAACACATCCCTGCCTCATTCCGCTGTTATTAAACCAACCACTTTTGACACCATTTATTCACACACGCTTCACTATCGTCATACATATATAATGTATTTTTTTTTTTTTTTCAGAGGTGTTTAAACTTCTTGCTGAAATGGATGCAATCAATATAGCTTTAGATAAAATTGAGAAAAAAAATGATGAAATTAATAAGCACATAAAAGATTTTCTGAAAGAAACTCAAGAGAGTAAGAAAGAGAATGAGGAGGTGCCAAAAACTGAAGAGGGAAATGTTAATAAAAATTAGTAATTTAAGATGTTAAACTTTTATTTGCTTTTTTAACATTAATTGTACCATCTGGGAGAATTTTCTTTATTAACGATATAAAATTTGTACAAGTTCCAGTATTAAAAGTTTTATTTTTTTATTTTATAAAATTATTATAACTTTATTATTATATAGTTTTATTTTATAAAATTATTATAACTTGATTATTATGTAGGCCCATATTTGATTTACGGGATAATTTTAACAATTGAAATGTTTATCAAAGCATGTGATATTTATAATATTTCGCGGATGGTCGAAATTTTTTGTAGAATTGGTAGTAAAATTGTATCGTTTTCTTAAAAGTCTGAATATATAAGAAGAGTTATATTAGATAAGATGTTTCCTCAATCAACATTAACTACCTGCTAGATAGATTTCGTGATTTAAATACTTCACAATGAAATTTAGCTTGTATTTACATTCCAAACTTTATCATACGTTCAAATATTTTGAAGTTATGAATTTAATTGACTATGTAGGATAATGTCTTTTATTTCTTGCTCTTCTATGTCAGATTGTAAATTTTGCATATATGCTATCAAATTTATTTAAAAAAAATAGTTTATATAGATTTTTTATGTGAAAATAAATGAGTAAGAAAATTTAATGTTTAGTAAAAGTTAATTTTTAAAATCTGGTACTTTATTTCTTTGGACCATATTAAATACTTTTTTTTTTATGTAAAAGTTTATTTTATATTGGTGGAAGTAAAGGATTTTATTTTTGGTATATGCTTCTATCCTTCGAAAGTTTTAGCTTTATTTAGTTTACTAAGAAACCCTAATATATTGCCATCCTTAATATTTTTTTTAATTTTCACCATTATAGTATTTTTTCTTCACATCTGAGCCAATTAAATAATTTAAAAAGACAATTAAATAAAAGAAAAATTGAAAAGGCTGTATATATATATATATATATATATATATACTTATTTATTATATATATATATATATATATATATATAATATATATATAGTATATTTATATAATATATATATATATAATATATATATATATATATATATATATAAGGTTGGTTCGTATTGGTTGGTATACATATATATATATATATATATTACTATTATAGTACAATGGTGTTACATATATATTATATATTAGTTATATATATATATATATATATATATATATATATATATATATATATATTATATATATTATAATATATATAAATTAATTATAAATATATATATATATATATATATATATATATATATATATATACTATATATATATAATATATATATTATATATATATATATATATATATAGCCTATTTTTTTTTTTTTAAATAAACCGATTTTAATAGAAATCGATAACTAAGTTTAGAGCGAAGTAAAGGAAAGAACGAAGAACGAAAATGGCTTCGTAATGCAAGCATTGGACATCTTTTTAAATTCAAAATTTTAAATACGATTATTTTGGGGTACTCTCTCGAACTCATCATTATAACCTTTGTATATTTTTTAAAAAGTTTTTAAAGGTTGATAAATTTTTAATTTTTTATATTTGTAATTGTGACATTTTTTTCCTTTAACCTTTAGATTTCCAATTTTCAAACACTTATCCTCCCCACAGATTGGGGGTGGGGTGCGCAACATACATCGGAAACGAAATAGTTGGGTGGAATAATATAACCAAGTCGGAAAGAAAGCCATCCCGCCAATGTTAGAGTTCAGCCCCTGGGCCAGACCCACAAACATTCCCTCTCGCAAAACCATGCAATTTACTCTAATTTTGCACAATTGTTCTCGCTACTGCTAAATTCACCTTCCTTTCCTTAATTTAACACTACAAAAATTCGTTGAATGTTCTTAAAGTACTAAAAAAAAACTAAACAAAACTCTGAAAATTCAAGTAGTTTTTAATTGTTGCTTAACATCAAACCCTCGAAATTATATAAAGTGAACCTATATATCCCTTTAAAAATCTTTCATAGGATCTACTGTTCTTATCGAAAAGTTATGCACCTTTCTAAAATCAAAATAAAGCAGCGGAAGTGAGCTCTCATTGGGCATCTTCTCTACATATAATTCGGCAGAATGGCTTTATAGCAAGCAAGATGAGATGGAAGACCATATTTGGTGCAAAAGATCAACTAAGTATCTTTAGTCGACTTGAATGGTTTAGAAGCTTCAAATATTTATAGATTAAAAAACTGCGTGAAAAATGTTTTATAATGAATTTAAAAGAAATGTACTAAATTACAAGCTTCACAAAATTCTATATGGAGTAATTTGAGAAGTGACAAATCTTTTTTTCCTTATCCAATTTAGCAAAAAATCCGTAACTCCGTTCAAAAGAAACTTCATAACACAAATACCAAACTGTTACAGGGTTTACTAACTTTACTTAAATAACTAAAACACGCGCAATAAGTTCTAGTTAAACCAATGAAAGAAAATAGCTGTACAAAGAACAAATAACGAGATTAGCAAAATAATTCGTTACTAAAATTAAGTTGAAAGGTTAAGAGTATGAACAAATTGTAAAAAATACCTAAAATCAACTGATAATATAAGAGATGAAAGTTGACATTAAAGTCTGGGGAAAGCTATTTAGAGGAAATTTATATTCATTGTAGTTCTAAAACGTTTAGTATTACTGTTAAAATTTTTTATAAAATAGCGCTTAAACTGAAAATAACTCATTAACAAATAATAAACATTAAAAGGACATAAAACAAAATATTATAAATATACATGTATATATTAAAAATGTTTAAAAATAAGTTATAAAAATTAAATTCTGAACCTTAAAGTACTTGGAAGTAAAATATAATTTATTAATATCCTAAAAAATATAACCTTTTTATTTTTGGAAAATTTGAAAGAAAAAACGTTCAATACATGTCACTACAAAATCTTATCCAAAATGGATGGCTTCTTATTTACAATATGTATGGAATAAAACATTTATAAAATAATAATTTGGAAATTAATTATCCGATAACTATATTATAATTCTTCAAAAGTTTATAGATAAAAATAATTACCATAATAATCAAGACATAAATATGGCATAATACTTTATAGTACATTTATTTACGAACACCCCCTGGTTCAATATCACACTTACAGACGGACAAGAAAAAAATAAAACCTAAAATTCAATAATATTAATCCCGACAAGAAAAATAATAAAACCTAAAATTCAATATAAAACTAACATTAATCCTACATTCTTAAGGCTATTTAAGTACATCTAATATTTTGGATAAGTGACTATTTTGGAGATGCGTAACTTAAAACTATCATTTCTTTGGATTTCTGCTATAAAAAAAAAAAAAAAAAACGATATTTACAAATAAACAAATGTGGCACGTATGAAAAAAAATATTAAACAAAATGTATGCATAAATAAGTGAAATTATTATTGCTAATGGATGGATCGGTTTCATTCATCACATTTCTTCATTACCATAAATAAGATATGATTGCTTTTTTGTAAGGCCTCCAGTAAAGGTGTATTTTACACATTCATTCTAGTATAGTTAATAACTAAGCTTTAACTAGCTGAAGAAATGCATATAACAGAAAATGACTTGGAATGTTGAGACCAAATAAATTTTTAATCTAACGTCTCGTTCCTGGTAATATTCTGGATCGAAAAAGATTCAATGAAGCTCGACTGTCCATTCTTACACTTTCCGCTTTCTCTGTTACCCTGTTCAAATGCATGATCAATTTTTCATTGACAACCTGTAAATTAAAAATATAGATAACGGTCTGCTAAAAAATTCGGAAAGCAACTAATTTATTAATGAAATAAATCACATAATAAAAATCACACCAAAAACGTCTTTTCCCCATACTGTTCTTCGCATTCTAATTTTGAACAATAGAGTAAAAATATTAGTAGTAGGTATTTCAAACCACATTTTCAATTTATTTTCAAGAAATCGCATTTTGTTTTTAAACTTAAATATGAAGGAATGAAATCTACCGGAGTTACATTTCTTGCTCAAACATCAATCATAATTTACACTATAATTTCCTAACACAAGCCTCAAAATAGGAAGAGTAAAGGTTTGTATATTTCCCCTCTGATAAGATTTAGGAATAATAAAAATACTTTTAGCATACTAAATAGGTTTATACTTTATACTATCGTGACTAGCTTTTCCGATTTCTTAATACCTCTACAGTAATTTCATTACATTTTATATATTTATCTATTTATTTATTTTTTTTATTACAGGAATAGACGCGAGATAGAGGAACTTCACATTTCCTAATATGATTGGATTCAACTCCACACTATTTAAAAAAAATTTTTTTTTTTGAGACAACTGAACCCTGCCAAATCTGTTTTGCCCTAGAAGCACACTTCTACTCCCCAAATCATATAGCACCAAGGTCAAAGACAAAATTAACATGACAATTATCGGGGATATTTAGTTCCACCAGTCGGGTGCTGCTGGTTTTTCCTTTCAGACCTCTAGTTTCACGTAATAGTGAAAGGCGAACCATTAGGCACTGGAATGTCATGGGAGACCCTACATACCGTAAGCCAAATGGGAGGTAATTTCATCGCTGCGAGTATATGTGTGTGGGTTTGATGGTGCAAGAAGGAATAGGTATTTTGGATATGAGGTCATTAGTAAGGAGGAGGTAATGGGTAGAACGAGAAAGTATGGTAAATCTTCAGGTATAGATGAAATTACTGGTGAAATGATCTAGAACGGAGGCGAGATGGCGACTGATTGGATTTGGAAGTTCGTGTAACAAAGCGTTTATGGAGGGTATAGTTCCAAGGGATTGGAGGAGAGCAGTGATAGTACCCTTATATAAGGGTACGGGAGATAAGGGGAACTGTAGAAATTATAGGGGAATAAGTTTATCGAGTGTTGTAGGGAAGATATATGCTGGTATTTTGGTCGAAAGAGTGCGTCGAGTGACTGAAGGACTGATTGGTGAAGAACAAGGTGCGTTTAGGAGTGGTAGAGGATGTGTCGATCAAATCTTTACATTGAAACAAATGATTGAGAAAATGAGGGAGAAGAATAAATTTGATTTAGGTTTTATGGATTTGCAACAGGCGTATGATAGGGTTAATAGGGAAGCTCTATGGCAGGTGTTAGTGATATATGGTGTTGGTGGTAGGCTTCTGAATGGAATCAAAAGTATGTATTAGGATAGTGAGGCGTGTGTAAGAATAAATGGTATCAAAGGTGATTGGTTTAGTATTAATAGCTGAATGAGACAAGGTTGTATGTCTCCTTGGTTATTCAATTTATATATGGATGGGGTTATGAAAGAATTAGAGGTGGGGGTGGCAGGAAATGGTGTTAGAATGATGGAGAATGGAGATGAGTGGAGGGTACCCTACCTATTATATGCGGATGATTGAGTTTGAGAAGATTGGTAGAGAGATTTGGCCGGGTGTGTAAAAGGAGGGGTTTGAAAGTAAACGTAGATAAGAGTAAGTTTATGGTTGTGAGTGAGGATAGTCCTCAGTGTGAAGTTATGTTAGATGGTGAGCAGCTGGAACAAGTGTCTGAGTTTAAATATTTAGGGTATGTGTTGGATGAGAAGGGAACGGATGATGCAGAGTGTAGTAAGTAGGAAAGTTGTGAATGGCAGGAAGGTGGCTGGTGCAATTAAATCGTTGGTGAATGTAAAGGACTAAGTCTGGAGTGCGCTAGGGTCTTGCATGAGGGTATGTTGTTACCTGTGTTATTGTATAGTAGTGAGACTATGGTCTGGAATAAGAAGTATAGATCTAAAGTTCAATGTGTTCAGATGGACAATCTTAGGGGGCGTGCTAGGTGTGAGAAGAATTGATAAAATGAGGAATGAACGTATTAGAGAGTTGTGTGGTGTGAAGAAAGGGGTAAACAAGAGAATAAATGAAAGTATGTTGAGATGGTTTGGTCATGTGGAAAGGATAAATGATAGTCGGTTGGTTAAGCGGATGTATAGTGGTGTGTTGGGAACCGACCGGCTGGAATTGAGACCGAAGAAAAAAGTGGATTGGATCAGTAAAGAAATTTTGCAGGAAGAAATTTGAGTTTGGCAGAGGCGAGAATAAAGGTGCATGATAGGAGAGAATGGCGGGGTGTTGTAAGGGGGTATGGTTGTGGCCCACCTGGGCCAGGGGATGAACCTTGACGATTTACCATAGTGAGGATCCGTCGCGGTCCCGTGAAGCCCTAGGGTGGATTTTCTGATTGCGACGAGTTCTTACTAATTAATGGTACAGAGGGGGCGGTAAGGCTGGGCTTTCTTTTCGACTTTTGTCATATTCTTCTACTGCTTTTCTTTTCCGATGCATGTAACACCTTACCCCCAGTCTTGGGGAAAAAGATGACCAAATATATATATATATATATATATATATATATATATATATATATATATATATATATATATATATATATATATATATATATATATAATATATATATATATATATTCTATACTAACTACATATATAAATATATATATATATATATATATATATATATATACTATATATATATATATATACTAACTTATATATATATATTTAAGAACTTACGTGAAAAGTTTCGGTGTCAGCATCATCAATTCTTGTTGGTATAGGTGTCGGTTGACATGTTTTATTCTTTTTTCTTTGGGTGAAGAATTATGAAACTTTTAGATTCAATAATAAATCGTTTCGATATATAAAAGGTTCTGATAAGAAATTCCTTAAGCAGCTAGCTGAAACTACAAGAACGGCATCTCCGACGGTGAACCACTTCTAGAATGCATTCAAATAGCATAACCGAGAGACTTGCTCGCAAAAAGATTCACCGAAGTGGAAGCTGCCTTATCAGCAACCCCTGGCAACTTAGCACTGATAGTGATGATGGTGGCTTTTTAGCAAATAAGCCTTCCGTTTTCAAAAATGAGGGGTCAAAAAGTTGTGTTTGACTAGCGATTCAAAATTACATTTACAAGAACTGTCAATTACATTGGTTTGCTTGGTAAATAGCTACTTCAAATTTGCGATATTTTCATTTATGTAAAATTCATAGCAAACTGTCTTCTCTAAAGAAATGCCTTCTTATCATTATATTTCTGTCTGTACTTTTTCTCTAAGGTTAAGAATATACTTACATTATACTATAACATCTGTAAAAAAATTTAATACCACTCGTAAAAGTTTTTAAACTGGCAATACTCATTTCAGCTGAGTGTCTTTTTAATTATCTTTATTATCATACAAATTTGAGACATTTTTCTTGTTTTTCTTTTCCAGGCACGAATAGTTTCTTCCACCTGCAAAATCTGAAAATTCAGAACCATGGCTAGTAAAAGGAAGAGAAGACATGACTGGCAAGTTCCATGAGTAACTTCATTGGAACGCTGGTAGATAAATGCTTTGCCTTTGAACCCAACTCCCACGTGATACTCTGAGATATGGGTTTCACCTAAGAGAGTAGAGTGGAGAGAATGTCAGGAATTGCCCAGTAGCCACTCTTGCAAGGATACTATCCAAAAGTGCTTGAAAGTGGGAGCCTGCAAACAGTTGTTTTATGGTGCCAATTTTTAAATTCGAGAGTCACAGTCCTGAAGAAGGAAGAAGATAGAAAACTGGGAAAAGGCCAAAACATATCACTTGGCAGAGGAAAACTGGAATTGAAAGGGGCTTTCATGGCAGCATTAGACAAGCTCTTTGACATCCTCAATTACAAGTGTGAGATTAAGCTATGTTCAGAATTTGAGGGTCCATGTCA
>JABUQX010145182.1:0-10000 GCA_015478945.1 Trachelipus rathkii | reverse complement strand
CCAATGTTATGTAGATTTTAGAAGTGTTCCCTCCACACTATCCTCGCATCCATTTCATCAGTTACGAAAGAACCATCCTTATTCAATATTCTATGTAGATTCCCCTTATTCTCATTCTTAACCTTATGCACTTACTTCCTTAAGAGTTTCCTATTCCCTTGTAATTCTCCCTTCATCCTCCTTCCAAACTGCTCATTTAACTCTTTTTCTGATCTTATGATTATATCTTTAAGTATTCCTTTTTTCCTTTTTATATAATTCTAAATATCTTTCCTTTGAAACCTCATCATTGGATTTTAGTACATTCAAACACGCTTCTTTTTACTTTTAGCTGCTTGCATCACCTCTTCATTTCACCACACACTGTTAACATTTTTACTTCCTACTTTAACACGTCCACATGCTTCTTTTGCATTACTAACAACCGCTTCTTCATTTGTTCCAGATTTGTTCAGTTTCAACTTGTTCACATTCAACTGATTTATTTGCAAGCGCTTTTAAATATTTATCCTTATTTCCTTGTTAACTTAACTTCTCTATCTTAATTATACCCACTTCCTTCCTTATCACCTTCCTCTCCGTCCAAGCCCCCACTAACTTAATTTTACATAAAAAGGCATAATAATCCGACAATTCCATTCCTAACCCCTTCGCTTATTTAACATTCAACATTAACTTCAACATCCCCTTCTTCACTAACACAAAATCAATCATACTTTTCACTTCGATACCGTCTTTATCAACACCAACTCTAGTATACTTATGAATACTCTTGTGCTTAAAAAAGTATTACTTACACATATATCTCTCTCCTTGCAGAAATCTGTCACCTTCCTACCATTCTCATTTTCTCCCGACACCCCAAAGCCACCTGTTATACCATCCCTTTTTTGATCACCTATCCAACCATTTAGGTCACCCAACACAATCAATCTGACGCTCCTACTCACCCCATCCAAAACATCATTCAGATTATCTCAGAAGATTGCTTTCTCTTCAAGATTACCCTCAGATGGACTATATGTCACATTCACACATACCTTAACCTTTTCGAACAAATTCAACCATTAGAATTCTAATACTCACACAAACATAATCTACCATAGTTCTGCACCACAGGTCCCTCATCAGAATTGCAACTCCCTCTCTCCCCCTCTCCCCCTCTACCCCTCTCTCATTTCCGCACCAGTACACAAAAACATTCCACAACACACCACTCCTTTTCATTGTTTCCTTTCATCTTTGCTTCAATCACAGCTAGCACATCAAATTTGCCCTTTCTAAATACACCCATCACCTATCTCCCCTTCTCCTCACCATTTATTCCTATGACATTGCATATACCCATATGATTAATACATTTTCCCCAAAAAATAGAAGGTCGCTTGCGCCAATTACGACCTTCTCCAAGGCATGCATCAGCATTCCTGACAAAAGATAGGTGGTAGCCAACCAACTACCAATGCCCCATAAGTCGCCTTCTACGACAAGTAGAAAATATATTGTGGGAAATTCTTTCTCCCATACACACAGGTATATAAGGAATAGGTATGTCTGTAAGATGTTGTCTAGAAAAGGGGTATGGATATAAGTATGTGTATTTGGTATGGGGATATAGGATGATATCTATAAGATGTCTGGAGGATGAGTGTGGATATGAAATGCGAGAGAAAGGCGACGATTAGGCACTGGAATTACATGGGAAACCCTACACGCCATTAGAAAAATGGGACGTAATTTCATCACTGCGAGTGAACTACTCTACCATATATATATATATATATATATATATATATATATATAACTACTCTAATATATATATATATATATATATATATATATATATATATATATATATATATATATATATATATATATATATATATATATATATATATATATATATATACTGCTATATATAAAAACAACGTAAACTGTTCATTATAAAATATGAGTTAATACGATTATTTAATTTAGGGTTTTCAAATTAGTTTAACTCTTTGGGATAAAAGTCTTAATATAAAAAATCTAAATTTATTAATGTTAAAGCCGTAAAAGGAATTTAAAGAACTTAAATTACCATACATAACACAGGTTAAACGATCATTTTGTTTGCTTTAGTCCAAAGTAATTCTTTAATTAAGAATCTAAGAGCGGAAATTGAAGGAACAATGAAGTCATTTATATCATGAATTGCTTAGGAGGGTTTAAATCTTTTAAAGATTTTCCTAATATATATATATATATATATATATATATTATATATATATATATATATATAAGCATATATATACATATATATTTGTTATACATATTATTATATATATAAAGATAGTTAGTATGCTATGAGTATTGGTTATTGAGTTACATATATGCTACATATATATATATATAGCATTAGTTGTTGTTGTTATATATATATATATATAGCGTTGCTGGCTAAGGTTATTGTTGTTATATATGTTATAAAGAAGATATTATATATATATATATGTTGTTGCTATATACATACATATTAAGGTTATTATATATATATATATATATTACATATAATATATATTATTATATATATATACATATATATTATATATTATTATTATTATTATTATTATTATTATATATATATATTATTATTATATATATATATATATATAATATATATATATATATATATTATTATTATATATATATATTATATATATATATTATATTATATATATACATATATACATATATTATATATATATATTATTATTATTATGCTATATATTTATTATTATATATACATATATATATATATATATTATATATTATTGTATTATTGAAGAGTATATATATATATATATATATATATTATTATTATATATATTATTATTATATATTATTATATATATATATACATACATATATATACATATTACATAATAAGTTATATATATGCCATTAAAGGCTATGTTATATATATATATATATTATTATTATTATTATTATTATATATTATACATATATTATTATTATTATATATATATTAAGTTATATATATATTATTAGAGTTAAAGAGTTATTATTATTATAAAGCATATATATATATTATATTATTATTATTATTATTATTATTATTATTATTACATATACATATATATATATAGAAATATATATTATATATTATTATATATATTATTATTATTACATATATATATATATTATATACATATGTTATATATTACATATATATAATATATATATTATATTATATATAGTAATATATATTATACATATTATATATACATAAACATATATTTATTAATATATAAACATATATATTATATATATATATTATGCTATACATATTATATATATATATATATATATATTATTATATACAGTATATATATGGATATTATATATTATATTACATATATATTATATATTATTATTATTATTATTATTATATATATATATTATGTTATATATATATACATATTATACATATATATTATTACATATTATTATATTATATATTATTATTTACATATATTTCATATATATATTTCATATTATTATTATTATTATTAGTTATATATATATACATATTACATATACATACGCTGTATTATTAAGGCTGTATTATTATGTATATGTTATGTTATTATTATATTATTACATATATACATGTATACAGTTGAAGAAGAGCACACATTATGTATGTAGCTGGTTACTATTGCTACTACATTATTATTATTATTATATACATGGCTATATTGGTTATATTATACATATATATGCTATATATAAAGAGCAGAGCAGTAGTTAGTAGTTATGAAGAGATATATATGAGTATAGAGTACATATAGATATATATATATACTATAATATATATATATATATATATATATATATATATATATATATATATATATATATATATATATATATATATATATATATATATATATATATGTGTGTTTCTGATTTTTTGTCTTACAAAGTAATATATTTACTAAAATATATTCCAAAAAGTATTAGATAAATAATATGTTGACTTGTCAGACCTGCATTGACCTTTGTAGGGTGTTGTCAAGTAGAAAATATTAAGGTTAATATTAATTCCATTAAAATATAAAAGAATTGATTGAATAAGGCGCAAAAAGAAGATTCACATAAAAACTGGTTTTTTGTTTCGTTGCTTTCCTGCGAATATCTTTCTTCAATTTGGCCTCTCCTCTTGCCTCTCTGCACGACTGCATTTTTTCAAATAAATTTTACAAAATTTCTGTTTTTCCTTGTATTTAACCATATACGACATTTTGTGTGGGATCAACCTGTCTCTCTTTGAAAGAAGGTGTAACGTTGGAATGGAGATAAACATCATTAATTTAGTATTTTGAAAAGTGGATGCATTTATTGGATGTTAATTTAATGACTAAATATGTTCTTGCAGATTAGTCTGATATTAATTTATTCTTGATGATATCCTTTAGAGAGAGAGAGAGAGAGAGAGAGAGAGAGAGAGAGATATATATATATATATATATATATATATATATATATATATATATATTTTAATATATATATATATATATAGATTTTTGTGTGATATATATATATATATATATATATATATATATATATATATATATATATATATATATATATATATATATATATATATATATATATATATATATATATATATATATATATATAGATAGAGAGAAGAGAGAGAGAGAGAGAGAGAGAGAGAGAGAACAATCAAATTTAAATTAATTTAAAAATTATTATGCACAAGAAAGAGTTATCGAAAATATTACTTTATTTTTCAAATAAAAAAATAATTTTTTTTTAATATTTAATAACCTTCATATATATATAGTATATTATTATATAGAAAGAAGAGTATATATATATATATATATATATAGTTGTTATATATATATATATATATATATATATATATATATATATTATTACATATACATATATATATTTATATATATATATATAGTATATATAAGATATATATATTATATATATATATATATATATATATATATATATATATATATATATATAATATATATATATATTATATTATTATTATATATGAAGATAGTTAGTTGTTGTTGTTATTGTATTATTATTATTATTATTACATATTACATATATATATATTATATAATATATATATATATATATATTATTATTATTATATTATTGTTGCTATATATATATATATATATTATTATTATTATTATATATATTACACATATTATTACATATTACATTATTGCTGGTTATTACAGCAAAGATATGAAGGTTAGAATATTATGAGATGTTATACAGTTATATATATTATTATATTAAAGGTATATACATATATATATTATTATTATTATATATATATATATACATATATATATAGTTATATATATATATATGCTATTACATATATATTGTTATATGTATATATATATACATATTACTAAGTTATACTAGTATATATATATATATATAGCAGTATATATATATATATATATATATATATATATATATATATATATATATATATATATATATATATATATATCTCCGTAAACCAACTCACCCCAATAATAGGTTAATAAAAAAACAACTCAAAAAACTTCCCTCAGATCACAACCCTCCACCTCCATTTACAACCAACATGATATCAGAGACAATCAAAACCCTTAAAAATTCACCAGCAACAGGACCAGACTCAATCTCAAACTTCCACCTGAAACGCCTAGGAGGCAAAGCAATTCTCCTTATGGGGTGGCGCCTATTTTTGCTTCACGCTGAGCCCAATTTTCACCCCCCCTTAAAATGGACATAAAATTCGAAATTTTCAGCCGATTTTGACTATATAAATACCAAACTGTAGCTTTTTTGGACCTCTAAAACGTCGTATTCCAGTGTTTTTCTGTGTCTGTAGTCATTGTTTTGGTATTTTCAATTTTTGAAAATCTAGGTTTTTGACATTTGTCGAAACTCCTCCTAAACTATTTTTCGAAATGACTTCAAACTTGAAAAATACAAAGATTGGACTATTATCTGAAAAGTGTAGCAGGGGAATTTTGATATTTGACCTCATATCTGAGCATTGGTCAATTTTCAAAACCTACTATTTTTGGGTTTTAAAATTGAAAAATTGGAATATTTTTTTTTCTGTTTATCCGATCAGCATCAAATTTTCAGGACATTTTTAGTCGAGGGAGATGCACATTTCTTACTTAGATAATTTCTTTGTATATGCAGTAGTTTGGGATATTTTCTTGGAACAATTAAATTTTTTGGAAATTTTTTAAAATTTTCTTTTGTGAGATACACGAAGGTAGACCTAAAAGAGGAATTTGCATTATTTGGCGAAACTGGCTCTAAAAATTGTTAGAATCAATATATGATATGTCAATATTTCACTTTTTGGAACGATTAAATTTTTGAAAAAGTGAAATATTGATATATTTTTTTTCTACTTATCCGATCAACATCAAATTTTCAGGGCTTGTATAGTTGGGCGAGATACACCTTTTTTACTTAGATAATTTTTTGTATACTCAAAAGAAAATTTTTTAAAATTTTCCAAAAATATTTTTTTTTGAAAATTTGTTCCAAGAAAAAACCAAAACTACTGCATATACAAAGAAATTATCTAAGTAAGAAATGTGCATCTCCCCCGACTACAAATGTCTTGAAAATTTCATGCAGATCGGATAAACAGAAAAAAATATTCTAATTTTTCAATTTCAAAACCCAAAAAGAATGGTTTGAAAATTGACCAATGCTCAGATGTGGGGTCAAATATCAAAACCCTGCTACACTTTTAGATAATAGTCTATCTTTGTATTTTTCAAGTTTGAAGTCATTTCTGAAAAATAGTTTAGGAGGAGTTTCGACAAATGTCAAAACACAGATTTTTAAAAATTGAAAATACCAAAACAATGACTACAGACACAGAAAAACACTGAATACGACGTTTTAGAGGTCAAAAAAAGCTACAGTTTGGTGTTTATATGGTCAAAATCGGCTGAAAATTTCGAATTTTACTGTCCATTTTTATAGGAAATTGGGCCTGGGAAGCCAGAAGCAAAATTAACCTCCCTTATCACAGAAATCTTTAACAAATCTTGAAAACTCAATTATACTTGTATTCAAAACAAGCATTCATTCTCCCAAAACCTAAACCCAAAGAAGACCCCAATTCCCCCATCCTCCCATTATCGCCCATCTCTCTCTTTCCACCATCAGCAACTGCTGGAGTGAATCACAAACAAATATCCCCACACATTACCCCCTCCCAGAATTCCAACACGATTTAAAAGCAATCATTCAACAACAACAGCCCTCACCTCACACACACAATAATTAATGACTTCAACCAATCCCCATCACACAGATCCATACTCACAGCCATCGACATTAACAAAGCCTTTTGACACTGTCCCCACATACATCCTTATACAAAAAAATCCTTCAATCCCCTAGAAAACAATAATGATAAAAAATGGCTCTCAAACTTCCCTCACCAATCGATACGCCAAAGTCGTCCATAAAAACACCTATCACACTCCATTAAACTACAAAACGAGCGTACCACAGGGCGCCATTCTCTCTCCATTCTTCTTCAATCTCTTTACAGCAGGTCCCACCCCTACCAACCAATCCATCAAACTAATATTATTTACGCAGACGACATCAGTCCCATTCCCAACACCCACTTGTAAATACAGCCACCCAACACACCCAAGAATACCTACAATTATTAGAAATTTGGTTACACACCAATAGAATGACAGCTTTCCCCCTTAAATCCCCCATCACCCTTCTAACCACAGACCGCCACCAATCCACATTCCACCCAATAGTCTTCTTGAACAACAACCTCCTCCCCCTAAACAAAACCCAAAAATATTAGGACTCATTTACGACACACATATGACTTTCTCCCCCCATCGACCAAATTACTTCCTCAACCCAACGGAAATTAAACCCCTCTGAACCCTCTCCCAACACAACTTCAGCGACAAAAAACACACCCTTACTACTACCAATAAACAACCTCTTAGAACAAATATAAATTATGTCTCCCCCGCATGGTTCCCAGCACTATCACAATCCAACTTAAACAAATTACAAATAACACAAAACCACTGCCTTTAGAATAATCACTGATGTACTAAAACAACCCCCCATCCAGCATTTACACGACGAGACGCATATCCTTCCCATCCCTACCCACTTGAAGATGGTGGGGACACAATTTTTCCAGAAAACACTCCATCCAACCCCATCCATGCCACCAAATACTTCCTCCAACCCCCCTCCTTTCACCAGCTAAACTGTATAATGACATCTACAACAACATTCCCCCTACACCCCCAAACAGGTCTTGGCTCACCCACATCCATACACAGTTAACTAACACATATCTACAAACCCGCCTAAATAACAATCTACTAAACACATCCCATCCCCAAACATCTCCCCACAGAAGAATCACTGTCCAGAAGAGACCAAATTAATCTCGCCCGGAGCAGAATCAGGTCACCACCCAAATCTTATGCAATATAAATTCAGATTCAAACTAGACACTTCCGTTGTTTCCATCTGCACTGGGGATATCGTATATCCTAGGGACACAATGGAGCATCTTCCTTCTGGAGTGCTGCGCCCTCGACGCCCCCCCGTATCGCCTTCTGCTGTAACTTCTCGACTCCAGAACCGCACCTGAGCAGCGGCTGGCTTTCTGAGGCGGTGGTGTGGCCTCCAATAAGGTGAAGTGCGAGGGCAGAAATATATATATATATATATATATTATATATATATATATATATATATATATATATATATATATATATATATATATATAAATAGCAGTATGTTGAGTAAGGTGTATATATATATATATGCTACTATATGCTATACATATATGCAGGTGTATATATATATATATATATACTATATATATATATATATATTTATTTATTTACCATCTCCCAAATGGGGTTTTCGAGCTGTCAGTTGGACCAGCATCTTCTTCCTTCTGGCCCGGAAACTCTTGATTCTAGAGAACTCTAAGAAACTCATTTTCGAGCACAATGGCTTCATATGCTACCCTTGAGTTATAAACTCAGGTAGGGTTTCATCCTTTCAGCGGAGCTAGCATCTTCTTCCATTTGGCCTCGAAACTCGTTTTCCCAGAGCTCTTCAGAATATCGTGTTTCTAGGCACTCGAGCTTCCAACGTTTGTCCAAGAGTAATACAAGCAGAAAAGTAAAGTACCGGGTTGCTAGCCCTGTCGCTCTATATATATTATCCTTATTATTATTGAAGCTAGGGGTTCCAAGCCCTTAATATCCAAGCGAAGAGGTCTCTCTTCATATGATCTGATGTGTCGCTTTATCCAAACTTTATATATATATATATATATATATATATATATATATAGTGAAGATATATATATATATATATATATATATATATATATATATATATATATATATATATATATATATATATATATATATATATATATATATATATATATATATATATATGGTTGGGATTAAAAAAAAATTTTTTTTTTTAAAAAAAAACGTTTTTTTTAAAAAATGACCAAAGGCAAAAAAAATTTTTTTTTTTTTTTTTGTTGTTTTTTAAATTACTTATTTTTCATAAATATCAAGTCTTTTTAGGGTATTTAGCATTAAAATACAGTAAATACAATATGTTAAAAGAGGTATACAATATATAAAGTAGATTTTAGTACTTAATAAAGTTTTATTAGTGCTCTAGGGCATATAATTATTACATTTCACATGATCTGATTATTATTATTATTATTATTATTATTATTATTATTATTATTATTATTATTATTATTATTATTATTATTATTATTATATATATATATAGTATATATATATATATATATATATATATATATATATATATATATATATATATATATTGAAGTTAAGTA
>JABUQX010145181.1:57500-59692 GCA_015478945.1 Trachelipus rathkii | reverse complement strand
CGGGCAACTCGTCTTCCGTCGAGTATATATATAGTATATATGTTTATATATATATATATTATTGTTGTTATTATTACATATATATGTTATTATATATTATACATATATTATATAGCATATATATATACGTATAAGTTATAAAGTACTTTACTTTCATATTATATTATTATGTTATTATATATTGGAAGCTATATATTACGCTGGCTACTTGAGGCTAGTGAACCAGCAGCTAAGGTTGCAGTTGGAAGAAGGTTACATATATATATACATATATTATATACATATATGGTTAAGGCTGCTGGGTTATGCTATAGCAGTTGCTAGCATAGCGAATAGCAGCAAGAAGCAGCAGCGATGATGAGCTGTATTATATGGTTGCTGGCTGTTATTGGTTGTTATAGACATATTATTGTTATTATTATACATAGCCTATTTATGTTGCTATTATTATTATGCATATATATAAATATAGTATTATGAAGGCATATTATTATTATACATATATATTATATATATATATTATATTATTATATATATATATATATATATATATATATTACATATATATAAATATATAAATATATATATATATATATATATATATATATATATATATATATGTTAAGCATATATATATATATATTATTATTATACATATTACATATATATATATGCATAGATATATATTATTACTGGCTACATGGGTTATTACATATTGTTGTTGTTGGTTATGATACAGTTACATGTTACATACATTAAGGTTATTATTAGTTAGTATATATATGATATTATAAATTATTGCTATATATATTATATTATTGAAAGTATATATATATATATATGTTATATATATATATTATTATATTATATATATATATATATATACATATTGGTTTGAATGGGTAATAGCGATTACAGCTATATTTACATATATATACATAGTTATATATAATTTTTATATATTATTGGTTATATATTATTATTGGTTATTGGTTATTGGTTATATATATTATTACATATATATATATTATATATATATTAGCTACAATTGTACATTTAAGAAGTTAGCATATTATGCTATAGTTGTTAATATACACACACAGTTACATGCTACATATATTTATGTATATATATATATACATATACACATATATATATATAAACTCCGAAATGAAATAAATAATTCTTTATCTGCTTAATATTAAATGCAATGATTCAGTATTTATTGCTAAAGTTATGATAGAATTTTGTAAATTTAATGTCAGTTGGTGAACCCAATATTTAATAATTTTACATCTGTGTTTTCATTAAAATTAAATCTGAGTAGTAAAACCAATTGAACTTGAGTCAAACAAAAAACGCTCTATTTGCTAATAGCCAAAATGATTTAAATTAGGTTTTACAGAGCAATCTCAAAAATAGAATTAACAATGAGTTTTTTTTTTAATTATATTTATATGATAGGTTATTATAATGCTTATGTATCCTCATAAATGTATTACGTTTTTAAATGGGCATGGAAATTATAATTATAAGCTAATGAAACTGAGTGGCCGATATTCAGTTATTATTATTATTATTCTTCTTATTATTATTATTATTATTATTATTATTATTATTATTATTATTATTATTATTATTATTATTATTATTATTATTATTATTATTATTATTATTATTATTATTATTATTATTATTATTATTTTTATCATCAATATCTCATTATTATTATTATTATTATTATTATTATTTTTATTATTATTATTATTATTATTATTATTCTTATTATTATTATTAGTATTATTATTATTAATTATTATTATTATTATTATTATTATTATTATTATTATTATTATTATTATTATTATTATTATTATTATTATTATTATTATTATTATTATTAATGTTATTAATTTCTACAATGTTTCATCTTCTTCCCTCTCTTCACTATTATTATTATTATTATTATTATTATTATTATTATTATTATTATTATTATTATTATTATTATTATTATTATTATTATTATTATTATAATTCGTCCTGAATTTCACCAATAACTCTTTCATTATTCTCTTGGCTAGATATTTATGAAGACTTTGAATACTTATAAATTGGATGTTGTTTCAATCTGTCACTTAACTCGTTCTTGTATATCGAGTCTTTACTTTCCTTGCAAATAAACGTTTACC
>JABUQX010145181.1:30000-52500 GCA_015478945.1 Trachelipus rathkii | reverse complement strand
TATATATATATATATATATATAATTACTACAAATATTTAGGGCTTTAATACTTATTTCAATATATTATAAATCTTTACAATTCTATTAGGCAAATATTTAATGAAATACTTAAAAAAAAAAAATAATAATAAAAGCAAGCAAAAATAGCATGTAAATATAACTTATTAGCTATCATTCGGTCGAATGAAACAATATCTACCAAAATATCCTATTTAACATATTCCTCCGTCTCTTCTATTTTTCGCAAACAAAGAAAATGTACCTTCTTTTTTCCAATCCAAATTCGAGGACCCTTTGTCCTGAAACAAAAAAAGAAAAAAGAAAATTAAGAAAAAAACAACAACAAGAGGGAGCAATGATGACTTGATTATTCTTCGGCTTTCCAATATCTTTGATTGTGAGAGCAAGAATTTTTGCATCTTCGATTCAGTGTTAAAGAAGTCATTATCAAAATGCTTAAGAGGACTTTCTTGCCTTTATTACAATGGGAGAATGGCAAATGGTCGCGATTAAGATGTTCATAAAATTTTATGATTATTAATATCATTTTTTGCTTTCGTTTGTTTAGGGATGAATGATTTATTTAGTAATTATTATTATTATTATTATTATTATTATTATTATTATTATTATTATTATTATTATTATTATTATTATTATTATTATTATTATTATTATTATTATTATTATTATTATTATTATTATTATTATTATTATTATTATTATTATTATTATTATTATTATTATTATTATTATTATTATTATTACAGTATTTCGAATTACTGCAAGGTAGTTCTGGTGGCAGACAAGTTTTTAACTCATGGGCACCATTCAAAGAAAGATAAAAAAGTATGTTAGAAGGGGGGTTCCAGCCATTTGCTACCTGAGAAAGAAACCTTTCTTCATAAGGTTCTACTATTCAAAGAAATACCATTTTGCTATTGTGTAAGAATTTAATATTTTCACTTTTATGTTTTCTTCTTTTAAATTTTGTTCATAAAAAATAAAAATAAATTTTCATTATAAATTACTAAAAGGATCTTGTCCGAAATATTTGTATCGCTCCAATTCAGTTTGAAACAAAAATAATTTTATTTTTAAAGTTTATAAAAATAAAATTCCGAATAGTAAAATCAATTTTAGTTTTAATTGGTCTCAAAATAAAACCTGACTAAAACTTCTTTTAAAAATGCATGCTCTTGAGAGTTTTTTCAAAGCTCCTGCTGCTTTCTTATTGTGTAGTTGAAATATATATATATATATATATATATATATATATATATATATACATATATATAGTATTATTGGTTATTGGTTGCTATATTATTAAGGTTATTGGTTATTGCTGCTGGTTAAGGCTGCTGGCTACATGTTATATACAGCTGAGCAGCATAGTTATATTATGCTGGCTATTGGCTGGTTATATTATTATTATCTATTATTGTTATAATTATGCATGTTATTGGTTATTATTATATTGCTATATTGGCTAAGGTTGGTTGGCTATTGCTATACATATAGATGTTGTTATATATATATTACAATACATATATAGCTATTATATATTATGCTGTTGAAGGATACTTCCATACATATACATACATACATATATACATACATACATACATATATATATTATATATATATATATATATATATATATATATATATATATATATATATATGTCTAATTTTTCTTTATCTGTTTACTTCGTGTGTTTTACTTGTGGATGAGGGATTAGAGATGCATAGACACAGGGGTGTCGGATGCTAGTCGGATGCTCAAGCTCCTGAGTGCAGCGCACTTTGAATGGAGAGGTTTATTTCAGTAAACACTATGGGATAATTCTTGCTGAGTTTCGTCTCTCTCTGGCATAATCGCTTCGTGTTTAAGAACTCCCCGTTGTGCCTCACACAAATGACACAGTAACAATAAAAGGATAAGTGACAAATAAAATAATATAAGAGATTGGTCCCAATCTCTTCTAAGCAGTGGGGGACTCTCACCCTCCTAGTGTATTAACTCGTCTTGTAGTATATCTCAATAGTTTCAGGTTTAAATCAAAGGAAGCAAGGTATAATCATAATCCAGTCAATTACATATATTGGGTAAAATATACAGAACTTTTGGTTATACACAGAATGTTGAATAAAACAATAATATCAAATGCTTCCCTACCACTAAATACTCATATCATTTCCCTCGATTAAAGACTAGAGAACCCTAGGAAAAAAAACCTAAAACAGAAAAAAGTAATATAAAAACTATTCTAGACATTTATATCTTTAGCTGTAAAAAACATAGGTGTTATTTTATTATTATTATTATTATTATTATTATTATTATTATTATTATTATTATTATTATTATTATTATTATTATTATTATTATTATTATTATTATTATTATTATTATTATTATTATTATTATTATTATTATTATTTATTGTAACACATTTAAATAATAACACAAGTTGTCGTTATAATAATAAAAGTAAGTATTTATAAAACACACCTCCAGGTCTGGTCTAACCATTACATTTCGACTATTGGTAAGGACTCGCCCGTATAAGTTTTCTGGAAAGGAAATATTCATGAAATATCGGGACACACAGGAATTAAGTTAGAAAGACTTATGTGTATATATATATATATATATATATATATATATATATATATATATATATATAAAATATATATATATATATATATATATATATATATATATATATATATATATATATATAATAAAACATATATATATATAGATATATATAGGTATACATACTACATGTTTGGTATATATTATATAGTATATATATTCATATATTATTCAATGGAAATACACCTAACGATAATTTTGATTATGTTATAAAATCTTACTAAATTCTAACACTCTCTTCTTTTACACTGGTTAGTCACTATCGTTAGCAGACACTCACCTCAACAGTTTAGGTTGAAAGAGCTCCACAGGTAGAATGAAATCCTCTCGGCTTTCTTTCACCTAAGGAGTTGGTTGTTATTGAAAAGGTGCATTTCGCGGGGCGGGGCGTTAGCCATTGTGGTATAGAATTTTAGCCTTTATTTGAAAGGATTTAAGAAAAGGTGATGTCATAGTAGCAAGAAACACTCCCGAACAGGAAAATGAAGGATTAACTTGTTTTCGTTTGGAAAAGGGCTTTGGCGTGAGAACTGTTGAACAAATATAAAGGAATGTCTGGTATGTCCGACAATGTGTCGCCTCGAAATATAAACAGTGCAATAGCGTTGCATTTGTTATATACTGACTCTAGTATTGAAATTCCCATATAGTCTCCCTTCCCGGAAAATAAACTTTGTTAAAGTTTTGATTAATGCAAAGCTATTGCATATCTCATATTTCCAGAAGGTGTTTAAGGAAAAGCAAGTAAGAGTGATAAACACAAAGAGACAAATCCAGTTCTTTAACCATGGAACTCTGGTAAAGTGTTGATACAAGATGGTTAGTAGGAAAAGGGATTCTAATAGATTTTGGTTAATCGTCTTAGAAGAGTAAAGAGTTTTTCCTAGATAAGTTTGGTACAAACAGAAGTTTGGATATGTAAAGAAAATAGGATACTTTGTGTTGGATGTGAACCATGTAAGGATGTAATTTCTTTGTCTTTAAAAAAAAAAAAGAAAAGGCATAGTCTTGAAGGTAATGCGTTGTCATAGCGTTTTCCAACGTTACGGATATTTCGTACCTAAAAATTTCTAAAATTTTCTGAAAGGATTGATATTTAAACTTTCTTATCTAAGTCCGTAGACTGGCGGTTTGTAGTAAGTACGTGTGATGGTTATCGTTTTAAACATACGTAAGTTTATTTATTACTTTATAATATTTTCTAGTTTCTTATCAAGTTTTCAAAGCTTGATAGATTAGTTTGGTGTTACTATGTAATTTGGAACTGTAGGTTTATAACCTTTCTTAAGTTCATTTTTACTTTTACCACAATCGTTATTTTCTAAGGTTAGTTTTTATTCTACTTTACTGGCCTATATACTTTGGTCATTAACTACTGTAAGTGTTAGTAAAGCTTGATTATACAATTAAAATTATTAAAGCCTATGGTAACGTATCTTGGTCTTTCTTGTATTCGTATACCAGGTTAGGAACCATTTCTACTTTCAAAATCTAAACATTACAAAAGCGGCAAATATTTATATTATTTTTTACGATATGCTAAGCATTAGTTTTTTATTCTTAAAGTTATTAGTAGTAACATGGTTAATCAGAAAAAATAGTTCTTTAAGCATTAGTAAGCATTAGTGAGAAAGATTATTAATATTAAAAAAAATTATTAGCAAAGATGTTGACCACCATTCTAATTACTCGTCAGTAATAAAATTGTTGTGTCTACATAAAGATGCTAATGTAGAAATATTAATATAAGAATGTTAATAGAAAAGTTTAGTATAGTAAGCTATAACAGAATGTTAATACTATTATTTTTTATTTTAAACTTAGATTATCATGCTCTAAAACTAAAACAAATTGTTAGTTGTACAAAACAAAATTTTAGTCTAACTTTAAAGTTTAATGCTATTGACTAAAAGTACTAGAACACAGAATCATTAAAAGTATTAGTGTTATCAACTAAAAATATTAGTGTTATTAACTAAAGATTAGTGTTATTAACTAAAGATATTAGTGCTATCAACTAAAAATATTAGTGTTATTAACTAAAGGATTAGTGTTATTAACTAAAAAGATTAGTAGAATCCATAAGCACTAAATGTTAAGTGTTAGTTGTTAAGTATTAGTCACTAATTCTAATCAAAGTGTTAAAATATTAGTTACAAAATATATACAGAAGTTAGATATTAAGATATCAATTTCTTCATAGAAACGATGGAACTATTGTTTTTTATTATTTTCTTTCTTACAAAAAGAAACTTTCTTTTTTGAAATGGTTTTTTAAAACAAAAATGTCTTTAAAATATCTGGCTCCCCCTTGGAATTAGGTGTAACCCCGGCGGGATATCGTAGTGAAAATAATAAAAACAAGTAGTGAAAAAAAAAATTTTTTTTTTCAACATTTTGGTATCTCGGACCAAATTATCATAGACAGAGTCTATATGAAATTGATAATATCTTCTTAAAAGTAAGAATATTTTCGGAAAAAATCTTAAAAATACTAAGTTATATCACTTTTAAGACTATTCATCTATGTTTAAATTCATGCAAAAAAAACGCTAAGATGTGATATTTGCATCTACAAGTTCTCTCATTTTTTACCACCTCAAAACAATTTGACAGACTGAGGAGAGCGAGATCTTCACTGTAGTTCTCTTATGTCTCCTGTCTCTACATCATTGTCATACTTTGAAAGCGAGGATAAGACACAGGATCTTCACTGTAGTTCCTTTACGGTCTTTTCATCTCGGCTATATGTCATTCAAACATTTAAGGTTTATCAGAAGAACGTTGTGATGTCTTACAACACCATTATAAGCATAATATTTTTATAATACTAGGTAACAAGATTGTCCTAGAACTAAAGTGTATCCATTTAAAATTAAAGTTATCTCTAACTTTGAAATTCTAATCCAAACTATTGTACTTAACCTATTTCCGATCTTTTTATTTAATCCAAGCTATTGTACTTAACCTATGATCGATCTTTTCCAAACTAATAAATGAACAGATGCGATGCATATGTATAAGTTTATACAAAAGAAATCTATAAAAACAACTAGAATACCTAGACTTATAAAAAAAAAACTAAAGCAATTTTTAGACTAAAACTACTGAAATCTGTCTTAAATATATGTTATTGGGATGTACTTTATGCGCCGGCGGCAACCTTTGGTTTCTTACATCATTTTTCCGGAGCTTCCCTACGAAAATGCTCACTACGTCAGCCAAACAGGTTTTTAAATAGAACCCCCCCCCGCTCTATATATTTTCCTCTTAGCCAACTGGCAAGAAACTCTTTGTTTGCCTAAACACAACTTGAAATAGCTTCGCCAGCGGCGGTAGCTAAACTGAAGTACATCTTTAAAATTGTACTTAAAACAAATAAGTAAGCAATGTACAATATAAAACAAACTATATACTAAACAAATAGATTTATACCCTTATATCCATCCAAAATTATGACTGAGTTTCTATATTTCATGGCTAAAGGTAGCCTCTGCCACTCGAACCAACATCTGTTGCTTGAATTTGGACCTTGGTAAGATTGGATTGGGAAGCAATCAGAGCTTGCTTGTCCCAATACAGCTCATTTTTCAAATGTTCTTAGAAACGTGTGGTCAAAGCTTTTGATGTGTTGCTAATGACTAGAGAAAACTCTAAATTAAGAAGTGGAGTATCGGTCAAAACTACTATGTATAGTAAACAGAAATAAAAACAAAGCGAAAATACAGCAGTGTTCTTTCTTAAATTGATGAGAAAGTCGGGTATCTTATCCTCATTTTACTCCGACTCTTACCAAAGGAGCACCCTGTCAGTAGCTTCGTTCCCGGCAAAAAGAGTGTTTTGGAAAAAAGATAGCGGACAATTTCTCAGCTTCCAAGATCAAACATCTTAGAACTTAAAACAACGTTACCATCTCTCCTTTCCTTTCTCTATAACTAAGGGTACTTTGCCGTATCTTAATCCTCAGCGAATAGGGTTATTTAGGGAGAAGTGTGGCAGATGTTTCGTTTAAATCAGTCAATTTATAGAACATATTCGTAAAAAAGAAAACTTAATCCAGTCTAATAGGAGGTATGCAAAAATAGATATGCAAAAAATGTTTTCTTAATCCACTAAATCTAGCCTAAAAAGGATACTGTTACCTACTTCCTCTCATTATACAATGTCTTATCTGGCATGTTGCTATAAAAGTGCTCCCACTGTTTTGTAAAATTCGGCCCAATCTTTCGGGGATCCTGAATTACAGTGTATTCTATGTATTAGAGCAAAAGTTTAACAAAAAACCAATAAAGTGTATACTTTTAAAGGAAAACATTCACAGAAAATCCCTAAAAATCAATCAATTATTTGCTATATGTGCATACGATTGTTAATCCAGGCTAATGTAAATTTAAATGAAACAAAACTACAATCAAACTATCTACCGACCAACAAATTCATCCTGACCTGACTACCTTTGTGCTTGACCTTGTTCATACGTTTGTCTGGCTATCACCTTCTGATCAACTGAGCTCCACCGTCCTTGCCAAAGCCTTTTATTTGAGCTTACCTGCGCTCTTGTAAGTGCTCGAAGGGGTGTGTCATGGTGATTCAGGTGTGAATTTGGATGTCTTTTACAGCTGTCGGTGCTTACCCCATCAGTCACCAGTATAACTGTCTCTGGCATCTCTAACAGACTATCTAAACCTTGGTCGAAACCTCTTGTAATCGTAGACTAGGAAGAACCTTTGGTGATGTAAACGTCATGTAAGTAATTTGTTTCTACAGCATAGTAAACAGCAAAAAATAAAGCAAACCTAATGTTAATCAATCTTAATCCACCTAACATCAATTACTATTACCGATCACCTGTCCTGAGAGTTGGGTATTGTAAAGCTATGAAATAAATGCTGTGCAAAAATATGCTTCAGCACAGAAAGAATAAAGATTCTTGTTAGATTCAGAAAATGTATCTTAAAAGAATGATTAAAAAGAATCAATGTGTCAGTCATTAGTACATCCTGCTGCAAGTGGTGTTGTTCACTTTCATCAAGATATATATATGATATATATATAGTTATATATACATATATATATATATATATGTTATATATATATATATATATACAGTTAGTATAGGGAATTATTATTATATGTTATATATATATATATATATATATATATATAATATATATATATAAAGATATATATATATATATATATATATATATATATATATATATATAATATACATATATATTTACATATATGTTTGCTATATATATACTTCTTCCATGTTTGGAGTTTCCCCCTACTTCCTTGGCTACGCTCTAAACGGAATATGGATAAATAGCGGATAGTAAAATAGTAAGATATACTTTCAAACGCATACATATAGTGAATGTATGGGGCAATGGGCATTAAGTCTGGTATCGGCACTTACGTCTAAAAATCAGGTGGGAGAATCCGCCTGTACTACATGCTTCTTAAGACTTACAGTTTTTTGGTCGGACTGGCGGGATGGGACTTATATAAATACTTCTACGCCCTTCTGAAGGTTTTTTTATGAAAAACCTTTGTCAAAAACTAGGACTATTTATGCTATTATCCAAATTTCTTTCTTGTTTAGGGGAAGTACTTCATCAATTTTTACTCCTTTTCTTACCTCTAAAAGCTGTTTCTTATCAACGAGGTATTCGAATAGTTAAGACTAGCATGCAACCTACATTCAAATTTGTCTTTGTTTGATTTTTACAATATTCAAATCGAAGTAAATTCTCTATATTTACGGTCTTAATTTGAAAAGAAAAATGAGTGCTTTATCTATCTTTTCTAAACCTAAAATTGAGAAGCGAAATTTAGGACTACTTTGACCTAAGTCTCTTTTATGGAAGACTACGCTTACTATCCTATGATTTTGTCTTCTCACCACATTATATAATCTTTTGGTCTTAACTTACGAAAAGAAGATAATGATTTAACTCAGACAAAACAGAATACGATTGGGTTAATGCTAGAATCATTTTATCCACTAAACCTATCATGAATTAAAAGATATTAAACTGACTGTTCTTGAACGTGCATAATGACAAAATAAAAGATCATACGCAAAATGGTAAAAATTTCAAGAGATAAAAAATGTTACATTATCTATGAAAAATAGGATCAAACCTTTACTTAAACCTCATAGGACAACTTAGCTTTCCTTGGCTTTCCTTTCTCTCTCCAATCTCTCCACCAACTCAACTGATTTGTCTCGTTTCGAGCCTCGTAGGTGGTGTCCAGTCACCGTTGGAAACTGTTTTGCGCTTCAAATCAGAAACTTTGGGGTCTTGAAGATATTTTGCTACGGTCTATTCTCTCTTAAACAAAAAGATAAGGCATTAGGCATATATTATACACTTTATTATATCTATATAGATACCTATCTACATAGAAATATCAGAAAAAGGAGTTATAGGGCATACGGCTCTTATGTTGCTTTGCTAGGCACTTAGGTTACACTGTCCCCCCTTCCCTTGGGTTCGTTGCCAGCCAGGCTTGTAACAACTTGAGATCAGCTTCCTGCTACCTACCAGCATACATCTAGGGATTTGTTATTGCCATGGGCGCTGGTTTACTCTATCTCTATCCTGTCTCTTGGGTTCGTTGCCAGCTAGGCTCGTAACAACTTTGAGATCAGTTCTCCAACTACCCACCAACGTGATTACCCGTAGATTGGATGCCTTCTCGCAACTGGCGGAAATGCTTGCTATAAATGCTTTGATGGTTTCCGGGTGAATTGCCAGGAGACGTCCTGTTCCGCAATCTTTTCGACCCTAACCTTAGAGTATTTTAAGTGTTAAAATGTTACCCTGCCCTTTCTCATTTAAAAGATATTCCAGCAACCGATTTTATAAATCGTAATCTCTCTATACTTGCTTAACAGGGTAGAAAAACTTTACACACAAAATGAAAAAACAAACCAATTTCAGTCCTATCTAAATAGCTTAAAAAATAGATCCATCTCTGTTCTGCGTGCATAGGTATATCGTATACAGACAGATATTCGTATGCATTTACACACACACATGCATACATTATAGATATATATATATATATATATATATATATATATATATAGCAGCATATATATATATATATATAATATATATATATATATATATATGATATATATAAGAGTTATTATATATATATATATATATATATATATATATATATATAGCATATATATATATATATATATATATATATATATATATTATTATTATTTTGGGTATCAAAATTTGGATAAAAATGACAGTCATTTCTGTTCTTTTTTAATTCACTAAGTGGTTTGGGATGATCGAGAAATGATTTTTTAAACAAAATTACACATCTGTGCTATAGAGGCGGAGTACACCTCTTTCTTCGGAATTCTATCTAGAATATACATAAAAGAAAAATTGATTGACAAAACATGCTATTTGATCAATTTAGGTATCTTTTAAAAAAAAGGGGACAGACTGTGCCCTTTTCGATTTTGAATTCCATCTATAAATGTACATAAAAAGTAATGAAACTAGGTCAGTCGCACAGATATAGAAGCTAAACTTGCCTCTTTTTATGACAAACAAAAAAATTTACTAAGGGAATAGAACTGTGTTTTTGTTTTACAAATGAAACAGAAATTTATTCAAAATTATTACTTAACATGTCTCATATTTGAGACTGGGAAATTTTTTAATGGGAATTGCACACTCATTCATGAGGGAGGAAGCAGACTATCCATATTGTTTGTAAATACCAATTTTATTGTATGTGTCCCGGTACATGCAATATTGGGCACCCACACACATACATACACACATAACACTTACATATATATTAATATTGTTATAAGTATAGCAGCAGATATATAGCAGTGAGCATATATATATATATATATATATATATATATATATATATATATATATATATATATATATTTATATATAAAAAGAGCACACATATATAGTAATATAGTATATATATGTATATATAGATCATCTTAGACTTATTCTCCCCTCATGTGTGGTGTGATACTCATTAAATTATTCCTCTTTAATCATATCTCCCTCCTTAATCCTTCCCTCTTTGAATACAATTTCGTGCAAGGTATAAGGTATTGAATGGTCTTACCTCCTCCTTTGAGGATAAGGGCCTCTCTTGGTGTCCCTCTCCGTTTCTTTAAAAGGAGATAAAGGAATTTTGGTGACATACTTGCCCCCACAAATTATCATCTTTTGGCATAGATTAATACTAACATCCATGTTCTCTAAAACGTTGGTTCCGAGCAATAGGTTCCATGAGCATCCAATTCGTGTATGAGAAACCGTGTCCTTTTATATTGGTCTGTTAATTTGAAATACAGTTCTATTTCTCGGTAGGGTCGTGGGTTCTCACCACTCAAACCTCTGATTCTTATTTTTGTTAACTTACACAACGCTATTGTCTTTTCTTTCCTTCCGAGTTCGTTTAGCGTTTTACGTGTAATAAAACTGAATGTAGAAGAGGTGTTTAAAACTGTAATGGAGTTTAATCCCTCTTGTTCTTTCTTGAAAGCTAAAATAGCATTGAAAAAATATTGTTTCCCTTTCTGATTGATTTTCTCTTCTTCTTCAAGGTGATCATTGGCTGCCTGCAAATTCTCTGCTTGACTCGAATTGTCTTTTATAGTGGAAGGGTGTCTCTGTTTTGGCTTGGCTCCCGATGACTCAGAATTGTGAAGAGGGGGGGAGAGAGGTACTTCCTCTTCTTTCTCCAGTCCCCTTAACAGTTGATTCATCAATTCTTTGGATTCAAAATTGTGAAGAGCGGAGGAGGGGGAGAGGTACTTCCTCTTCTTGCTCCGGTCTCCCTGACTGTTGATTCATCAGCTCTTCGGCTCCAGCATTGTGAAGGGCGGAGGAGAGAGGTACTTCCTCTGCTTGCTCCTGTCTCCTTGACAGTGGTCTCGCTTGAGCGGCATCGTACAAGGCAAAACTTCCCTTACTTCCCTTAAGCGCAAGTGGCTTGTCGGGATTGTTTCTTCCTCCTTCGGGCGCGGCTGGCCGGACAGGATCTTCGTTTATCTCCCTTGGTGCGGACGACCGTTCGGGATCTTCCTCTACCTTTTTAGGCACGGATGGATGGCCTGTGTAGGTTAGGTTCATCTAGAATCGCAGTGGCTACTTTTGATACCTTTTCTAACAGAGATTTTATATCCATCGCTGGGTCAAACATCTTAATGATTTCATTTTTCAAACATTTACCATTTTTCATGGGAGAGACATGATTGACTATCTTCGCTACTATCATATAGTTTATTTTGTCCTTTTCGAAAGGATAGATAGGGGTTTTATCTTTTGCTTTCTCTAAGTATATTTTCATCAATTTTTCTAGTTCTCCCAAAAATGTGAAAAAAGGTGTTTGTTCTGAGCATTCAAAGGCTATGAATGCCATCAATTCTTCCTTGTAGGAATCGTTATTACCTTGGGTTGCATCTGTAGATAACAGAATTCTGGCTTTATCTGCTTGGTTACTTTCTGCTTTTGAACTTGCCATTTCGTTCTCTTTTCTTGTATGCAGAGGAAAAGGTGGAACGTCTTCTTCTTTCATTTCTTTCTCTCTTCTATTCTCTTTCGCTATTTTATTTTCTTCCTCTACCTCACTCTCTTTTTTTATCTCATTTTCTTTCTTTATTTTATTCATCTTCTCTCTCCTCTCCCAATCCCTCGCACTCTCCCCTCCTCTTTTCTCTCTCTTCTTCTCCAACTCCGTTTTTCCCGGCCATTTTACCCGCTTAAAAGCCATATATATGACTAATATATATTTATTGGTGTTTATGGGGCTTAAGAAAATAAGAAAATGAAAGAAAGATTTTGATCTCTGGAGAAAGAAGGGTAAAATGAGTTTGATGGAAGATGTAATAATAAAGTTTTTGATGAGAAAAATTTGTGAGGATTTTTTAATGCAATCAGTGGACAGTGTGGTCTAATGACTTTGTCTTCTAATTTAAAGAAAATAATAAGATGAATCACTTCCACGTTTTTAATATTTTTGAATTAACCAAGAACCACAAAAGCTACTAAGACAAATAAAAATTAACTGTGGCAATAGTTATATTTTGATTAGCTTATAATGAAGGGTTCCTTGACAATGTTAAAAAAAAGGTAATTTAAAAAAAAAAGATTTTAGACTGATTGGAGCTGCTCTTAATCAAAGTCTAATTACGTTAAAGCCCTTTACATATACCCATATATATATATAGCAGCATATACAGCATAGCAAGATTATATATATATATATATATATATATATATATATAAAAAAATATATTATTATAAATATATTATATATATATATATATATATATATATATATATATATATATATTATATTAATATTATTATTATATATATATATATATAAAGATATTATATTATTATACATATATACATATTATTATTGGTTGCTATTATTATATATATATATATATATATTTATATATATATTATTATATTACATATATATATATATATATTATGCTATTATACATATATATTATATATATATACATATCCCCACTCCTTAATCCCATTTTAAAGCAACCCGGCAAGTTAAAAAAAAAATCTTTATAAAATTATATTGACGGGTATATAGTATTCTCTTAAACTTGAACGATAGATCCTAATAAAAAAGATATAGTTATATATGCAAAATCGAGAAGCAAAATACTGGACAATAGAGAAATGAAAAAGAAAAACAATTGACTCTACTACATTGTGTTCGAATATTCGATGCCATTCCTGTTCGATTCATACGCCCGCAACATGTAATCTGTAACCGTCGGTCCTGCAAAGAGGCGAAGAAGTCACGCGTTACCATTGAGTTTAATCAACCCTGTGTGCATGCGGGCACATTCACTGTACAAACAACATACACTGTATGGGAGTTAGTAAGTGATATATATATATATATAGAAACCAATTATATAACTATATATATAGTAAGTTATAGAAATTAGAATCAAAAAGAAAATTGTACTCTATAGAAAAAATGCTAATGGAATTAATTCCCTATCTCTATCTAATTATTTTTAATTAGATAACTAAAAACATATATAAGATGAGTAGAATATGTAGAGAGTAGAAATATAGAAAGAGTATGCAGTATATATATATATATATGCAACAAATTTGCGGGCGATGTCCTTAAATTTTATATATATATAGTATATATATATATATATATAGTTACAGTATAGTTATATATACAGTAATAGTGGTGGTGATCTAAAGGTATATATATATATATATATAGAAGCATATATATATATATGGCATGTATATATAGGTAGAGGTAGGTGTGTTATATATATATATATATGGTATATATAGGTATATATATATATATATATCAAAACCTTGTTACTGTATGAGTGACTGCTAATATGAATCAGGGTCTTCTCCTCCAAATCTCCATGCAATTTTCTCCCCCGTTTTCTCGCTTGGAGAACAGCAACTGCAGCTTGGTGATTGTTCTTTGTGGATGCGGTTTGTTGTCGTTTTGTATGTTCTCGCGGAGTTTGTTTAAGTTTGTTCTTTACTTACGCCCACGATACACACACACTATTTCCTGTAGATATTAGTGTACGCACTTGTGCACACACACATACATACATACATATATTGGGTATATATATTATAATATAAAATTATAACATATATACTACGTACATATGTATATATATTATGTGCACAGTATTAAATGCAAAATAATCGGACAAGAGAAAAATAACAAGAGTCTATTTCACACCTCTCTGTTTCTTACTTCTTTCTTTCTGTTCTTACAAACAAACATTTACGTCTCATGTATTGATTCTTTCTGGATCATACGGTTAGTCGTGTTTACATGCATCCATACACAAAGAATAATGGTTATCAGATGTTCATTAGTAGAGTATCAAGTATTTAATAATAATTAAATTATCTAATTAATATTAATTAATAAAAAAAATATATATTGGGGAAGTAAAGGTGATTTAACAAAATTTCGTGACCCTATTTTTTAACATTTTTCAAATTAAATTTATCTTTTCTAGACTTTCCGTAGTATCAATCTCTCTGTTATTTTTAATTCTTTGTTCAACGTATTTTGTGACCTACTTTTGAATTTCTTTGCTCCTGCAAAAGTTGATTCTTTCAGTCGCTACTGGAGGTTTCCTTCTCTAGTTTCCTATATGTATATCGGGCTTCGGGATGAGTTTTTGAAGACGCTCATATGCAGTATTTTTCTTTGGGACTTTTGAAGTTGTAATATTCTATCTGTGTATAATTACTTAGTTCTGTTTTTACTCTTAACTTCCAATGGTAATTCAAGGTTTAATGAGATATTGTAATACAACATTATGAAACAATAACAGCTGATTTATTCGTTGTTACCCTTCTTCTGACGAACCACTTATCAAATGTCTTGCCCTCTTTCGACGGCACTTTGATTTAGTCACAAATATCACCTTCGCCTCTTGATCCAAAGGTGTCGTTAATTTAGTTCACTTTTCCTTATCTGTTTACTGTGTTTGTCAGGATGAGGGATTAGAGATAGCAGGTGTTTGATGCTATCGGATGCCAAGTCTTCTGAGTGCATACTGTTGAACGAGAAGCTATTTCAAAAATTATCCGTGGAGGTTTTTAGTTGAGTTTCATTCCTCCTGGCATAATCGTTTCAAGTTTAGTTAAACCTCCAGCAGCCTTACGGCAACGATAGCAGCAACAATAAATGAACACATAATAAGAATATAAGAGATTGTCCCAATTTTCTCTAAGCAGTGGGGGGACTCTCACCCCCTAGTGTATTAACTCCTGTCTTGTAGCATATCCTTTGTCAGTTTCAGGTTTAAATCAAGAGCTGGCATAATTCAGTAACCAGAATAATCGTATATTTTTATAAAAGATAAGTGAACTGAATATAATATAATGCTATTAGACAAAACAATAATATTCAATATCTTCATCACTAGAAATTAATTAAATATTTTGACAAAGATTTAGAATCCAAACCAAATAGAAGATAAACTATCTGAATAGATTGTAGTTTTACAAACAATATAGTATAGTTAGATATAAATAGAGTAACAGTTATATATGTATATATGTTATGTATAAAGATAAAGAAAGTAGAAAAATAGTAGCAGGAGTAGAAAAAGAAAGAAAGAGTAGTAAAGATATGAGAAAGAGAAGCATATATATATATAGAAAACATATAATGAATGATAAGAGCAATATCAAAGAGTGATAGAATAAAATTTTTATAAATGAATAAACTAAAAAACTGTCGTCTAAATAAATAGTATAGTATTTATTTAAAACACACTTCCTAGGTCTGTCTAACTGTCATTTGACTGTTGGTAAGGACCTCATCCCCACAAAGTTTTCAAAGGCATTATTCATGAAATATCGGGACACACAGGAATTAAGTTAGAAAGACCTTCATGTATATATATAGATGGTATATATATATATATATATATATATATATAATATATATATATGGTTAAGTTATATAGGTATGGCACGCGTCCCTGCTTTATATGGTATGAATATATATATAGAGTATAGTATATATAGATATATATTATATATATATATATATATATATATATATAATAAAAACATATATATATATATATATATATATATGAAGATCTTCTTCGTATGAATATATAATAATATATCATATATTGTCAATGGAAATACACCTAACGATAATTTTGATTATGTTATAAAACCTTTACTAAATTCTAACACTCTTTTCTTTTAACACTGGTTAGTCACTATCGTTAGCAGACACTCACCTCAACAGTTTAGGTTGGGCTCCACAGGTAGAATGAAATCCTCTCGGCTTTCTTTCACCTAAGGAGTTGAAAGGTGCATTTCGCTGGGCGGGGCGTTTGCTATTGTGGTATAGAATTTTAGCCTTTATTTGAAAGGATTTAAGAAAAGGTGATGTCATAGTAGCAAGAAACACTCCCGAACAGGAAAATGAAGGATTAACTTGTTTTCGTTTGGAAAAGGGCTTTGGCGTGAGAACTGTTGAACAAATATAAAGGAATGTCTGGTATGCCGGACATTGTGTCGCCTTGAAATATAAACAGTGCAATAGCGTTGCATTTGTTATATACTGACTCTAGTATTGAATCACAACAACAAAACATATATAAAGTATATATATACATATATATATATATATATATATATATATAGCAAAAATATATATATATAAAGTAAATTATATATATATATTATATATACCTGTATATATATAGCGTATATATAACTTTCTAAGATGGCTATTATGCAGCAGTATATAGCTATATATATATATATATATATACATAGCAAGATATATATATTATATATGATATATATATATGTTAATATATATATATAGTATATAGTTAATAGTTATGCTATATATATAAAAACATATATATATATATATATATATGTATATATATATATATATATGTTGTTATTATATTATTGTTGGTTATATATATATATATATATATATATATATATAAACATATGTTACTAAGGTTATTGTTGAATAGTTGTTGGTTGGGTTGAGCATGTTATGTTGTTGTTATATATATATATTTATATAAGAGTACATATATATATATATAAGAGTTAGTATATTATTATATATATATATATATATTATATATATATATATCAAATTATTTTTAAGGGAGTCACTCTCCCCACCTTCACTGCATCTCGGGAATACACAGAAATCACTAAATATAACAGCAGGTAAAGAAAGAAAGCTATATCTTTGACTGCAAAGAGGAGGCGAACGTTTCGACACCTCCCTCAGCCTTCAGACTAGCTGCTAAAAAAATAAATGAAGACACGAGGGAGTGTCGAAACGTTATGCCTCCCATTCTCTTTTAATATCTCAATGACAAAGCACTTTTTCTTTTCTTTTACCCTCTTTTGTTATATTTAGAAGCATTTTTAATGAGGAGTATATATATATATATGTTAGTTATATAGATATATGTTATATTTATATATATATATATATATTATATAGTATATATATATATATATATAAACTAAGAAAGGGAAATGTCAGGCAGCTTTCACTGCCAAGATAGAACAAGAACTACAATCCTTTCAAATAACTGAATTTCCATTTATTAACTAAACAATACAACAAAAAAAAATTCTAAATAGATCCTATAAATACATTCCCCATGACTACCTCAAACACTTTAATCTCAACTTTTTACCAAAAATCTCTATCCAAATAAAACAAGGAATCTCTCTCCGACTAAATAGACAACCAAATCGAGATTAAATAAGCAATTTAAATGTTTTAAAGGATTAAAATACAACCAAGAAGCCCCCCCATTCACTCTCTCTTAGATACACTAAACACCATCAAAAATTTCAAAAACTGACAAGCAGAAGGAGCGGTCGAAATATCCAATATTTATCTCAACATCTGGGAAGTCATTACAACCCTAACCCAGATATTCATCGTAGTGTAGCAAACCAAAACAATTCCTCCAATCTAGAAGCACTCATACATATATAACCAATACTAAAATCCAAACAATCAACCGAAAAACCAGACTCTTAAGGCTATATCATTGCTTTTTATCTTTAAATTATCAAAAGTTCTTGAAAGATTAATGCTAAAAAGAATACCTCTTTAATCCCCCTATCACATTCAAAACAATGATTTAGACAAAAACACTCTACCACTACTCTACCAACCAATATAACACAAAACATACTCACAGGTTTTAATCACACTCCTCCACCTACCTTTACTCTTTTTGTAGCAATTAACATCAACAAGGTATTTGATACAGTCCACGTCACCCCATTTAAACACAGAAATAAGCATCAATGACAAGAAAATAATAGCAAATTTTCTCTTTGATCTTACAGGTAGAGTCTCACATGGAAGCCACTCCTACTCACATACAAATTATATAATGAAGTCCTATAGGGCTCTTTCTATCACCAACATTCTTTATCTCAATTATGCATGACCGACGACACCCTAAATCACCTCTAGCTAAAGATCAATTGCTATGCAGACGAAATAACAATCGTTGGTACCCAACATCCTTCTATTAATACTATAAACAAACTTGAACTGCAATAATAGTAAGAAGAAACCAATAAGATACCAAAAAGATCAACGACTACTAACAAACAGAATGATTGCTACACTTAGAATATTCTTTATCTCTCCATTTATATCTGATAGAAGAGAATGAAATATCCCTCCAGCAGTTTTCCTTACAAACAATAGACTCCAACTTAATAAGCAACACACCATCTTAAGCTTGACCTTCAATGAACATATGAGAATCACTCCTCTCATAAACAATATCCCTTCTCAAGAAACACATAAATTAAACGAGATGAAAACACTCACAGGAACAAGTTCTGGCGTACATAAAGAAAACAATCCTCACCAAAATAAAGATTCAAACCTCCTCCCCTTCTAAAACTACGCGCAACCCGTCTGGGCACCCACAATTTCGCTGCAGGCCAATATTCAAAGACCAAAAGCCGTACAAAACAAAGTTTTCAGAATAAGTACCGGCTGCTCTCCCTCCACACCCATTCATCACTTGCAAACCGAAACAAAAAATTTCCCTATAGAAACCCATCTGGACGTGAAAGACTCAATTACAGTAAATCTCTCTTTTCAGCAGATCACCCCTAAATCAAATCATCAGCAACATCCCCCCCACACTAAGAAAAAAAGAAATTACAGGATATACTACCCTAGCATTTGCAACACGCTTCCCATCCTCCCCAACCCCAAGACACTCCTATCATCAAACACACATCCACAATCACTAACTAAGAACGTTTCTCCACATCCACAGAATACCAAATGCATCCATAAGTATTCACCAAATATCTAACAGAACAAGCACCGAACCATCAAACCGTAAGTCAAACCGTCATCAAAACCAATCAAACCGTCAAACCGTCAAACCGTCAAACCGTCAAACCGTCAAACCAATAGTATCCAGCTCAAACGATGGGAGAAATATAAAGATAGAAAATGAATGCCCCTCTCTGGGCATCTCATGAATAAAAATTCAAAGAAATAAACCTCCCCCCCCATCGACTACCAAAGATTTCGTCTCAAATTAAACAGACGACACAAAACACATTTGCCATGCCTGGACTGCCTGGAGCATTTGACATATTCATTATCGGATTTCTGGAAACGGTCCACTGTGATGCAAGGCATTTCAATATCTCAATATCATCAGCAGGATCACCCAGCTTCCGTGTGTGGAGGCAGAAGCTGCGGTCAAGTCATATCTATATATATATATATATAGTATAGTATATATATATGTTGTTGTTGTTGTTGACATATATATATATATAGTTAGTTATATATATATATATATATTTATATGGTATTAATATATATAATATTGTTTATATATATATATATAAGCATATAGTGTTAAAACTTTAGTATTATATTATATATATATATATATAAGGTTATATATATTGGGTTACATATATATATATATATATATATATATATATATATATATAGTTGTGTATTTATATATACATATATGGTTTGCTATATATATATATATATTAGTTAAAGAGTTATATATATATATATATATATATATATATATATATATATATATATATATTTATTATATATATATATATAGGGTGCGAAAACGGGATTTCCATAGGCCTACCAAGTTCTTTTATTTTTAATTTTTGTCAAAATTAAATGAAACTTCAGTTATAACTAGATTTTACTGTGTTTAGAACATCAAATTAAAACATGATAGTCTTTGGTCTTTTCTTTTTTTCTCCTCATTCTAGACTATTTGTTCGGAGATGACCCTCCATTACATCGTTCCACACCATAGTCACACTATAGCAGACACTAACAACATGACTTCCTATCATACATTCAAAAGATTTACACAGAAGCAAACCTATTTGAATCCTACTGCATCCTTAACCTATAATCCAATAGACAAAAAGGCTAGTCCAATATTAATCCCATCTAGACAGACATTTTCTATACGCCACTAATTCCGTCTTCAAAGTCGGATATTTAAAATCCAACGCGCTTTTAAATTTTTTTAGTATTCTTGAAATTATAAATTAACTTTAGTCTTAAAAAGAACTGCACCTGATGAGGTTTCCGGAAATAAAGAAACGAAAATTAAAGTCTAATGAGTACATAAAAAATCTTACTTTAGATAAAATACCGACTCTACTGTATGATGTACAAGTTTTGCTTTAAAGGCTTTTATAATTGAGAACCAAGAGAAAACGTTCCTGAATTCTTATTAATATAGTTAATATATATATATATAAGCATATATATAAAAAGAAGTATATATATAGTTAAGAGTTAGTTATATATATACATATATATACATATATATATATATATATATATATATATATATAACAAGTTTCCTCTTGCCAAGATTTTACAAAGTCAGTCTACTTTTATTTTTCCGCCATGTCAAGAATTAAAATCCTTTTTATTTGACATTAAGACTAAAATACTCAAAATATTTATCATATAAAAAATCTCGTGTTGTATTGCAATATATCTTGAAAGCCAAAATCTTTGTTCTCAAAACCCTTTCCAATTTACGTAGAAAGAAATAGGCAACGAAACTGAAATATAAACTCTGTTTATTTTTTGTTTTGGAAATGATTTTTATTAGCGTCCGTTTTTGTTATATTCTATTATCGTATACGAGAAGTAAGAAATGCAGTTAATTTCTTTGTTTCTTTCTTTCCTCCTCCTCTTTCTTCTTTAACCTGCCTTTGTCTGTTTGCTCGTTTCTTCCTTTTTCCTTTTGAAGCTTGAATTCAATTTTTTTTAGGGATTTTTTTTCTTTAAAATAATAAAAAAAACAAAATTAATTTACAGTGTTAATAAAATTTCAGAAAGAAACTTCTTCAGAATACAAATATTATTATTATTATTATTATTATTATTATTATTATTATTATTATTATTATTATTATTATTATTATTATTATTATTATTATTATTATTATTATTATTATTATTATTAATATTATTATTATTATTATTATTATCTTTATTATTTATTTATTATTATATATTTATTATTATTATTATTATTATTATTATTATTATTATTATTATTATTATTATTATTATTATTAATAATATTATTTACGTTTTTATTTTAAATTTTTATTAGTGTATTTCTTTTACTACTATTATTATTTTTATTATTATTATTATTATTATTATTATTATTATTATTATTCGTTGGCTTTTCTTCTTTTTACAATGGAATTTTACAAGTCTTTTCCAACTTCCTAAAGGTATCAATCGCTTCATGATTTAGCCTTTTATGTCTATTCTTAGAATATCGAATAGAACAACTGTTTTTTTATCCTTTTAATCTAGATTATTTCGCCTGGCCACTTCAGGCATCACTCAGAGACGAGTTCTAGACTAATTTAGCAAATGATGAAACAAAATAAATGTTATTTAAATATAAAAATATAAATGTGAAGTAACAATTAAAGTTTTATAACTAACGTTAAATCTATAATCCTTAAATAATAATTATATCAAGGAGATTCTATCTAGCCAGTCCGAAAAATGTTCAATAAATTTTCCATTTCATCAAACTTTAATGGTGATAATTGGCTTCTGCTTTTTTATTAAGAGCGACTCAGCCATCCTCAATTGAAAAATTTCCTTGCTTGGTGCAGTATGTCTAAAATTAGAAATGTCGAGATTGGGCTTGGGGGATCCTTAG
>JABUQX010145181.1:22500-25000 GCA_015478945.1 Trachelipus rathkii | reverse complement strand
TCACAGACCAATATCCAAAAACTAGAATCCGCACAAAACAAAGCTCTTAGAATAATAACCGGCTGCTTTCCTCCACACCCATACTTTACTCACAAACCGAAACAAGTAAATTTCCATATTTAAGCCCATTTGAATTTGATAGGACTGTCAATTTTGCCGTTAATCTCCGTCAGCAGATGACTCCCTGCATCAAACACTATAGCAACCCCTGCACCAATAAATAAATAAACAAACCACATTAACATTTTACTACTCTAACATTTACAACACACATCCCTACCCCCCTCGGCCCCAGATACTCAAGCACATATGGGGGCCAGGCCTTTGAGTACTCAGCAATTATGGGATGAGAAAACCGGGAGCTATAAAAACTACGCTTGAAACGTTCTTTTGGGGACGTGGATGGCCTAGTGGTTAGAACATCCGGTTATTGTTAACTCGGCGACGTGGAGTCCAATGCTTGAATCTCGCTGATGGAGAGTAAAATCTCCTTTGACTCATTCATTTAAAATGGTACTCAAGCAATGGTGCTCAAGCACAATCAATTAACTAACCCAAACAACTCTCTCTCTCTCTCTCTCTCTCTCTCTCTCTCTCTCTCTCTCTCTCTCTCTCTCTCTTCTCTCTGATTATCCACGAAACTCAGTCTTCCAAGCACGTGGACCCTAAATATCTCCTGCAGGACAAGCACTGGATCGTGAAACCAGAGTAATGCTGCCAATGTCCTATCTGGGCACCATCTTTCACTTCAGGAATAAATAATTTAAAATTTATAACGCTCCCTCAACCCATTGTAAAAATGTCCCTTTCTCATCTTTCCCTCCTTCTCATTTTCCTTTTTTTCCTACTCTTCCTACTCTCCCCTTCAATACTTTCTTCCCCACTTCTCCTCTTACTCTTCCACTCTTGTTACGAATACCGCTCCGAATAATAATAATAATAATAATAATAATAATAATAATAATAATAATAATAATAATAATAATAATCACACACATAATAATAATAATAATAATAATAATAATAATAATAATAATAATAATATTAATAATAATATTAATAATAATAATAATAATAATATTAATAATAATAATATTAATAATAATAATATTAATAATATTAATAATAATAATATTAATAATAATAATATTAATAATAATAATAATAATAATAATAATAATAATAATAATAATAATAATAATAATAATAATAGTAATAATAATAGTAATAATAATAATAAAACTCCATTGGAAAATATTTGCAGTCTGAAGGAGTTCCTTTCTGAAATTTTATTAACATTGTAAATTAAATTTCTTTTTTTTAAATATTTCTTTTTTAAAATTGTTCAGACTTCGAAAATAAAAATAAAAAACTGGCAAGCAAACAAAGTTGTATGTTAAAAAGAAAGAGAAGAAAAGGTAAGAAAGAAACAAAGAAATTAGCTGCATTTCCTTTACTTCTCGTATACGATAATTGAATATAACAAGACGGACGCCATTAAAAATCATTTCCCAAACAAAAATGAACAGAGTTTATATTTCAGTTTTGCCGCCTTTTTCTTTCTACGTAAATTGGATAAGTTTTGAGAACAAAGATTTTGGCTTCCAATACAACACGAGCATTTTTATATGATAACAATTTAATTTTTGACGAGGCAGAATGTTAAAATTAGAGGACTGACCTTGCAAAATCTTGGCAAGAGCAAAATATTAATATATATATATATATATATATATATATATATATATATATATATATATATATATATATATATATATATATATATATATATATTTATATATTATATATATATATAGCATATATATATATTATATTATTATTATATATTAATATTAGCATATATATATATATATATATTGCTATATTATTATATATATTATATATATTATTATTATTATATGTTATTATATTATTATTATATATATTATATATTATTACATATATATTATATTTCATATATTATTATTATATATATATATATATATATATATATTATTATTACATATTATTATTATTATATATATATTACATTATATATATACATATATATATATAGTCAAATATATATATATAAATATATATATATATATATATATATATATATATATATATTAAAGAAAAGATAGTTATATATATATATATGCTATTATATTATTTATATATATTATATATATATATTATTGTTGCTATTATTATTATCTACATGAGAGAGGGTCCAACATAGTATGATTTGTTTCTTACGGGAGTGGAGAAGCCGAAGAAATTGTTGTATTGCGGATACCATTGTGTTTTTTAGAATAGGGGGCTTTTAAGCTCCTGGAGCGCGCTGAGCGAATCTGAATAAATGACATAAGAATGTGGTCTTGGTTAAGGAATAGAATTGAGAAAGCACCACTATAGCCATTAATTCTGCCTTAAAAATTGAAGTAAGAAGGAGTATATATATATATATATATATATATATATATATATATATATA
>JABUQX010145181.1:15000-20000 GCA_015478945.1 Trachelipus rathkii | reverse complement strand
ATATAGTATATATATATATATATATATATATATATATATATATATATATATATATATATATATATATATATATATATATATAAAACGAAACCGTACAAACCACCAATTACGTTCAATTTTAAAGATGTTGAAGAGAGAAAGAGGCTTTTTCTTTATGAATGGCTAGATATGTACAATTCTTGGCTAACGTATTCTAAAGTATTAAAAGCACCGTTTTGTAGATTGTGTCTTCTTCAGACCTTCTATCAAAAGAGGTATGTCTGGCTCATTTATCCTAAAACTATTTACAAAATATAAAGACATGCATGCACATGCTAAAGCCCATGTAAATTTGGAATGGCATAAAGATGCCTCACTAGCAGCAAAGAATTTCAAATAAATAATATTAAATAAGGGTGTTATTGTAACTGAACAACTACATTTTGCTGAGCACTTAGTTATTAAAAAAAAATCGATATTCGAGGCAGCACTGCAGATACTGGCAATTTTTTCAATTTGCTTAAATTCTGAGTAGAAGCTGGAGATGTTGTTCTTATGGAACATTTGAAATCAAGTGCAGCAAATACACATCATATATGATTCAGAATGAACTTGTATTTGTTTGTGGAAATCTGATATGTAATCAAATTGTGAATGAAGTATAAACAATTGTGAATATTTCGCCATTTAGCAGACGAGAGAGCAGACATATCGGGGACAGAACAGATATCTGATTCCATACAGAAATTAAACCAAGATTCTGCTTCACCCGTCAAGTGGCCAATGTTATATATTCGGTTATAATAAACTCATTTTTTTTAAATATTCTGATTTGGTTAATTTTCTTAATCTAACTGGGTACAAAATGCAAAGAAAGGAAAATGTTATATTGTGTTCCGAAAATCTGATACTCATAGATGAAATGAGTGAATCAAGGATATCAATTTGCGTGAAGAACTTCTAAGAGCTAATTGTCTACTACATGAGATGTATGCAGTTTAAATATGAGTAAGCTTGTTGGACTTGGATTTGATGGATGCTACATCATGGCTGGCAAAGAAAATGAAGTTCAAAAGTTAATAAGAGATCAGTACCCTATAGCCAAATTTTTTCATTGTCGTTCCAATCGTTTAAATTTAATAATTAATGACCTAAATGTTCCAGAATTTCGAAACACTGTTGGAGTTGTAAGTCAAGTTATAAAATTTTTCCTTGAAAGTACGTCACGCAGAAATTCGGTTGCAAATATACCATCTTTATGCGAAACACGATGGTCTGCCAAGTATAAATCATTTAGGATGTTTTTTGAAAACTTTAGCCAAATAAAATTATCATTAGAAAATCTCTCATCTTATCCAGATGTAACGCAAGCCACACGAACTGCAGCATGTCAGCTATCATTAGCAGCAGAAAGTCCTACATTTCTTACCTGTTTAAAAATCATGACGAAATATAGTTCATATTTGGAGCCTATAGAAAATATTCTTCAAACTAAAGTAATAAATTTGGATCAGGTTCATTGTCACATAGAAAAACATTTAAATATTTTAAAAATCGATAGAAGTGAAAATAATGCTGAGTCTGTTTTTAAAGATATTTAAAAAAAAAGCAAAGAATATTTGGGAAGATTTTTCAATGCCACATACAATATCCAAAAGAATCCCAGCTTCAGGAACATCAAAATGTTCTGCTGATGATTGCTTCAGAGTTTCACTATTTATACCTTACCTTGATTCACTCATTTCATCTCTGAGTATCAGATTTTCGGAACACAATATAACCTTTCTTTGCATTTTGGACCCAGTTAGAAATAAGAAAATTAACCAAATCAGAATATTTAAAAAAATTGAGTTTATTATTGCCGAATATATAAACATTGGCCACATGACGGGTGAAGCAGAATCTTGGTTTAATTTCTGTATGGAATCAGATAGGGAACAAATAGGTGAGAAAGTGTGTTACACCACGTTACTAAAAAATCATTTCAAATTTTTCACAGCAATTGCGAAAGTAATCAAAGTACTTCTCACTCTTCCACGAACTACTTGTACAATTGAAAGGTCGTTTAGTACCTTACGACATGTTAAAACGTGGCTAAGGTCAACTATTTCCAACGAAAGATTAAATGGGCTATACTTACTAAGCGTTCACAAGGAAAAAGTTTCAAGTCAAAAGCATCATTTGATAGAAGATATTATAACTGATTTTGGGAAAGAAGAAAGAAATATTAAATTCTTATTTTTATTATTAAAACCTTTGAATACACTATACTATAAGGTAATATATATATATATGTGATAGCATAGTTAGTTAGTATAGCGAAGAGTTGTTATAATTATTATATATATATATATATATATATATATTACATATATATATATATATATATATCTATCTATCTATATATATATATATTATATACATATATTTATATATATATATATATATATATATATATATATATATATATATATATATATATATATATATATATATATATATATATATATATATATATATATAGCAATGTATAAATATAAATACTGGTATATATATAACTATATATATATATATATATATATATATATATATATATATATATATATACAGGGTGTCTCAAAATAATGTACTAACACTTTGAAAGACTATACAAACTTTATTTATGAACATAGTGACAAGTTTAAAGACTTGAATTACAGAACATACATGTATTTAAAGAATCATGTTCGCAAATGTTCAAAATGATGACTGCCATTGTCCAGACACAGCTGATAACGCGAACCAATGGAGTCGCAAACGACACGAAACAGTTCATTTGGAATGTCGCGACATTGTCTTTCGATTTCAAATTTCAATGCATTTATCGTTCTTGGTTTTGAGCGATAAACTGTCCTTGAGGTATCCCCATAAAAAAAAGTTCATTGGCGTGAGATCTGGGGAACGCGCAGGGTATTCAATACTACCCTTCGTCCAATCCATGTGTTTGGAAATGCTGCATCGAGGTGAGCTCTTACATCGCGATGGTAGTGGGAAGGTGCTCCATCTTGCTGAAAGTAAATCACGTCGTTATCACCAAACATCTCGTCAATGTGTGGACCGACCGACTCTTGCAGCAAGGTTAGGTACCTGTCCACATCGACCGCTCCGTTAAAAAAAAAGGTCCTATGATGCCCAATGCTGAAATGCACATACTAAAGCCCATGTAAATTCAGAATGGCATACAGATGCCTCACTAGCAGTAAAGAATTTTTAATAAATAATATTAAATAAGGGTGTTATTGTAATTAAACAACTACATGTTGCTGAGCACTTAGTTATTAAAAAAAAATAGCGAAAAAATGGTACCTTTAATTTCTACATTAATATTTTGTGGCACCCATGATATCGATATTCGAGGTAGCACTGCAGATACCGGCAATTTTTCCAATTTGCTTAAATTCAGAGTAGAAGCTGGAGATGTTGTTCTTATGGAACATTTGAAATCAAGTGGAGCAAAGGCTTAATACATATTATATATGATTCAGAATGAAATTATATTTGTTTGTGGAAATCTGATATGTAATCAAATTGTGAAAGAAGTAAACAATTGTGAATATTCACCATTTAGCAGACGAGAGAGCAGACATATCGGGGACAGAACAGCTATCGATTGTTGTTCACTTCGTTGATAAGGATCTCTCAATGTACGTGAAGAATTTCTATGCTTTACTCCTCTTGAAAAACTGAATTCTGAAGATATAGCAAGAGCTAATTGTCTACTACACGAGATGTATACAGTTTAAATATGAGTAAGCTTGTTGGACTTGGATTTAATTGGTGCTCCAACCATGGCTGGCAAAGAAAATGAAGTTCAAAAGTTAATAAGAGATCAGTACCCTAAAGCTAATTTTTTTTATTGTCGTTCCCATCGTTTAAATTTAATAATTAATGACCTAAATGCTGTTCCAGAATTTCGAAACTGTTTTAGTTGTAAAACAAGTTATAAAATTTTTCCGTGAAAGTACATCACGCAGAAATTCGGTAGCAAATATACCATCGTTATGCGAAGCACGATGGTCTGCCCAGTATAAATCAATTAGGATGTTTTTTGAAAACTTTAGCCAAATAAAATTATCATTGGAAAATCTTCATCTTATCCAGATACGCAAGCCACACGAACTGCATGTCATTTATCATACAGAAAGTCCACATTTCTTACCTGTTTAAAAATCATGACGAAATTTAGTTCATATTTGGAGCCTATAGAAAATATTCTTCAAACTAAAGTAATAAATTTGAATCAGGTTCATTGTCACATAGAAAAACATTTAAATATTTTAAAAATCGATAGAAGTGAAAATAATGCTGAGTCTGTTTTTAAAGATTTTTAAAAAAAAAAGCAAAGAATTTTTGTGAAGATTTTTCAATGCCACATACAATATCCAAAAGAATCCCAGCTTCAGGAACATCAAAAAGTTCTGCTGATGATTGCTTCAGAGTTTCACTATTTATACCTTACCTTGATTCACTCATTTCATCTCTGAGTATCAGATTTTCGGAACACAATATAACATTTTCCTTTCTTTGCATTTTGGACCCAGTTAGAATAAGAAAATTAACCTAATCAGAATATTTAAAAAAATTGAGTCTATAATTGCCGAATATAAAACACACATGACGGGTGAAGCAGAATCTGGTTTAATTTCTGGATGGAATCAGATAGGGAACAAATAGGTGAGAAAATGTGTTACACCACGTTACTAAAAAAATCATTTCACATTTTTCACAGCAGTTGCGAAAGTAATCAAAGTACTTCTCACTCTTCCACGAACTATTTGTACAATTGAAAGGTCGTTTAGTACCTTAATACGTGTTAAATCGTGGCTAAGGTCAACTATTTCCAACGAAAGATTAAATGGGCTATACTTACTAAGCGTTCACAAGGAAAAAGTTTCAAGTCAAAAGCATCATTTGATAGAAGATATTATAACTGATTTTGGGAAAGAAGAAAAGAAATATTAAATTCTTATTTTTATTATTAA
>JABUQX010145180.1:32500-35000 GCA_015478945.1 Trachelipus rathkii | reverse complement strand
ATATTTTTAATTTCTTTCACTTTTAACTTTCTTTTATCTCCGCTTGTCTCCGTGCAATTTAACACAGGGACGGTGCCTTCAGGGTAGGGTTGGCTGAGCATTGAAATTTTCTGCACCGCACCGCACCGCACCGCACCGTACCGTACCGTCAGTTAGTTTTTTCGCACCGCACCGGACCCGATACTTCTTCAGTCAACTCTACTTCACAGATGATAACCGAATTCTCCAAAATCTAAAAACTCATTTACTTGCAGTATATTTCATCCTGAGTTATATATATATATATATATATATATATATATATATATATATATATATATATATATATATATATATATATATATATATATATATATACTCTTTCTTTCTATTATATATATATATATCTATTATATATATATATAAAATCTTGGCTCAAACACCATAGATAAAGGGTTTAAAATCTCTCTCTCTCTCTCTCTCTCTCTCTCTCTCTCTCTCTCTCTCTCTCTCTCTCTCTCTCTCTCTCTTTCTCTTTCTCTTTCTCTTTCTCTTTCTCTTTCTCTCTCTCTCTCTCTCTCTCTCTCTCTCTCTCTCTCTCTATATATATATATATATATATATATATATATATATATATATATATATATATATATATATATATAAATATATATATATATATTTATATATATATATATATATATAATATATATATATATATATATATATATATATATATTTATATATATATATATATATATATATATATATATATATATATATATATATATATATATATATATATATATATATATATATATATATAGAGAGAGAGAGAGAGAGAGAGAGAGAGAGTTTTTAAACCCCCTTTTTTCTATGGTGTTTGAGCCAAGATTTATATATATTCTTTCAATGCACGCCTATAGTTTTTATTTGCAGTCAAGAGTTTTCAGCATTGCAGGAAATGATGAGAATTGTGAAAGAAAGTGGCAAGAGATAAAAGTAAAAGATAAACTTAGTAGAAAATGACTTTTTTTTTCCTTTTTCTTTGGCAATTATTCAGAGTCATTGTCAACTACTAGCAATGGTTATAGATTTTTCTTAGATCTTTCATTATTTGAAATGTTTTTTGATTTGTTTTGGCCAGTCAGATCATCAGAAAACAAGCAAGGTTGAGTAAATAACAATTTTCACTGTGACAATGACATATATAATGGGTAAATTGAAATTATGCAAAAAAAATAAAAGGTTTAATTTATATTATAGCAAAATATTAAATAAATATCCGTAAATACTGCTTAACTAAGGATTATCTGATTTAGTAAACTAGATTTTTTATTATATTTCTATTATTTTACTTTAATATATAGGCTATATATATATATATATATATATATATATATATATATATATATATATATATATATATATATATATATATATATATATATATATATATATATATATATATATATATATATATTTTATATATATGTATGTGTATATATTTATTTTTTTATATCTGTTTATATATATAATATATATATATATATATATATATATATATATATATATATATATATATCATATATATATATATATATATATATATATATATATATATATATATATATATATATATATTGTGTAGGGTCCTTTTCAGGGAGGGGACAGGAAAAAATAATAAAAATATGTAAAGAAATTTTAGTCTTCTTCATTAGTCTTTGATTCCTTTTTATTTTTCCTCTTCATCCTTTTCCTCTTCATCCTTTTCCTCTTCATCCTTTTCCTCTTCATCCGTGATCATCGAAGAATCTATTTTAAAAAACTGATTAGTTGTAAAACAAATTTACTTTTCCGGGAATAATTTCTGTTTTTTAAAATGTTCCTCCTTCAATTGTGTCAAATGATCATGTTGTACCTATACGACGATTCATACACTGAGTCTGTATTTTTCTAATGAAATTTTGGCTGTAGGACGAAACGAAGGTTTACAAACTTCCAACCGCACAAAGACGAATTACTTTCTAAAAAACTTCATTTAAAAATTAAAGAAATATATGTTGTTTTTTTTTTTCTTTTTTAAAATTAATATTTACTGTCTTACTCCTGGCAAGCTCCTACTACATAAATAAGAACAGGGTAAGGTAAAAAAAAAACTAATAAAATCTCTACGGATCGGAAAACCCGTTTGTCCGAAAGTCGTGCACAAATAAACTTTTTTCAGACTTTGAGAATGAGGTGCGGTGCGGTGCGGTGAGTGGTGCGCACATTTTGGTGCTGAGTGGTGGAGTGAGGTGGACCACACAACAAATCCAGTGTACCATGCGGTGCGTGGTACGGAACGCGCTGCGCATTGAAACACAGAGGTGCGGTGTGGTGTGGTGCGACAAAAATGACTTTTGGTACTGTGCGGTGCGGTGCTCCGCCAACTCTAGAATGAGTTATAAATATATCGTGAAGGACGCTGATTTTCAGTTTCATCAAAAAAAAATTTCAACCTCAGAGAATGCAATTCTTC
>JABUQX010145180.1:25000-27500 GCA_015478945.1 Trachelipus rathkii | reverse complement strand
TCCTTAAATGTTATTAATTATACAAAATTATTAGTAGGCAATATTTACCAGGACTTATCTTCTAAAATTATTAAATAATAAATTTGGCCAAAGTCAGCCAAGAAAAAGTTATTTTATCCGAATATAGCCACAGTGCTTTGATATATATATATATATATAATTAGTTATATATATATAGGTTATTAGTTATGTTATTGTTATATATATTATTATTATAAATATATATATATATATATATATTATATATATATATTATATATATATATATATATATATATATATATATATATATATATATTATTATACAAAGTATATATATATATATATTATATATATATATATATATTATATATTGAGCATATATATATATATATATATATATATTATTATTATTATATATATTATATATATTCTATTATTATATATATATATATCAGTATAAAGTAGTTATAAATAGGCTTGGGTAGGCATTGGCCATCTTATTTTTAAGAACATATTACTAATTAAGAAAACAAATAAAAATAGCAAAATGCTAATATAATAAGAAACCATAAGAAAATTAATCTACAAAATCTTAAAGAAATATAAAACCAAAAATGAGCTATTTATGCTTTGCCTCCCTATCCACTGTTTAACTTGCATACGCACATAGGCGTAGCTGGAATAAATATTATCCCTATACTAGTATATAAAGAGAGGCAAGCCTCCTGCTCGTCGGTCGTACTCTCAGTGCGTCATTAGATGTTGCCGTTTGGCGTTGTTGCCATATCGCGGGTATTTTTTTAAATTTTCTTTGGAACCGTTTTTCGCTTGCAATTTTAATTATTATTATTATATTATTATTATTATTATTATTATTATTATTATTATTATTATTATTATTATTATTATTATTATTATTATTATTATTATTATTATTATTATATATATATATATATATATATATATATTTATATTTTTTTTATATATATATATATATATATATATATATATATATATATATATATATATATATATATATCTTGCCTACCCATGTAAAAACATCTAGCTACGCCACTGAATATATATATATATATATATATATATATATATATATATATATATATATATATATATATATATATATATATATATATATATATATATATATATATATATATATATATATATATATATATTATATATATATAATTGATTTGAGGTCACTGAACTTTGGTTAAGGGGAAATTTGATTATATGTATTCTCCTAACCAAGTGGATTAGAGTGCTCAAATTACCTACTGCTCAACCCATTTGGATATTCTAACCACCGTGGACGTCATTTCGAGTGTAAATGGAAAGTTTTTGCTAGTAAAGATAGAAGAAAACAACCTTTATCGTCGATTTAATACCAAATATGCCCCACTAATTAGCTACCAGTCGGTGGGAAGGTAATAAGTCGAATTTCTTTCGTACTTCCTTTTCTTTTAAGTATTATTTCAATGTTCAATATTTCTTTCTCTTTCTTTCAAAAACACTATCACAAATTATATGGGCGAAAGTTATAATTTTTTTTTAGAGGAACTTATTACTTAGCTAAAAGGATCTCTCTCTCTCTCTCTCTCTCTCTCTCTCTCTCTCTCTCTCTCTCTCTCTCTCTCTCTTCTCTCTCTCTTTCTGTTGTTAATGGACTTCATTTTTTTATTATAAACTCATTAGTTGTAAATAAATGACTTAAATAGTTCTTTGTACATTGAAACAGTAAAAAAAGTTTTATATTATTGCATAATTTCCGTAAAAATTTAGCAATAAATATGCACACAAACATTTAATCATCAATTCACGTTATATTTACACTATAATATTTAACAAAACATAACAAAATTCATCATAACCTAACTTATCTAACATACTGAACTAGAATAGATTGTTAACATTGCAAAGTATTAATTTACCACTTTCTGTTATCTCAACAATATCTAACAATCCTTTAAATAACCTAACTTATTTAAAATACTGAACTGTCAATAACTGCTAACATTAACAAAGTTCTCGACCCAATCAAAGGTAACTAGCCTAACATTACCCACCAAAACTTAACCTAACTGTCACATATAATATATCTAACAAATCCTAACAAAATTTAAAATAACTCTGGTCATTTCCTTCAAAGATGTCTTGTACACCCTAACAAACTATCCTACCTAACAATACTAGGGTTAACCGAACTTAATAACCCAACTGTGATACCCTAAGGTCTTCTCCTTCACTCATCCTACTAAGGATACTAAAATTAAATTTCACGAGTTCATTATTTAATAAAGTTCCTAAAGGAATTCATCTTTTCCCTACGAGAAGTCCCATTTTGGGGTCACCCCACTAAGGAGGTGTGATGTCCTATTTGGGAGTAACCCCATAAAGGGATGTAAGGGCAATGCCTTTTATATATATATATATATATATATATATATATATATATATATATATATATATATATATATATATATATATTATATATATA
>JABUQX010145180.1:12500-17500 GCA_015478945.1 Trachelipus rathkii | reverse complement strand
TGTTACGGGAGTGTTTATGTTTACATAGGCACATACTCCACCCTTCAGACGGAAATTATGAAATAAGTTATAGTTGGATATATTAAACGAGTTAGAGGATGAATTCTTAGCCATCTGTGTCTCAGACAAGAGCAAAAGGTTAGGGTTAGAGTTAGAGAGGTGGTATTCCACGGATGCAAAGTCAAGCTACTGATATTGGTGAAGTCAAATGAAAGCCCGCGCCTGCGCAAATCCGCCATCATACACGCACACACAGTCACAACAACAAAAAAGAGCAACAGACAGAAACAAACAGACAAAACCCAAAAGAGAAACGAGGATAAAGTTATTCGTAAGCTAAAACCTAAATTTAAAACCTGGAAATTTAAAAATACGCTAAAACCTATATTTACAGTAAATATCTAAAATATGAATAATCCAGAAAGTTCAAAAACGCTCGCACACTCTCACACTCTCAAAAAAAAATAATATATTATATATAATACTATATATCAACTAAAAAAGTGGAAGCTAAAACTGTATAAATTATAATAACGGATATTCAAATACGTAAACGCCAAAACTAAGTTAAAAGAAGTCTGGTGAAAAATAAATACACGGAGTATATGTAAGAGAGTAATAGTATATAATATACAGGCAGAAAGAGCAGATATATATATATATATATATATATATATATATATATATATATATATATATAAATAGAGAGTAGATATATATATATATATGGTCGTGATATCTACTTATATATATATATAAAGAGAATTATTTATTTGTATATATATATATATAAATATATATATATATATATATATATAAGTATATATATATATATATATATTTAAAAATTAGTATTTTATTGAATAACTGCATATCTCTTGAAGTTGGGAAACCTCATAATCTTTAAACAATTGTATTAAATATTTTCTCTGAAAGAGATATTATTATTATTATTATTATTATTATTATTATTATTATTATTATTATTATTATTATTATTATTATTGCCATTATTATTATTATTTATTATTATTATTATTATTATTATTATTTTTATTATTATAGTAGTATTATTATTATTATTATTATTATTATTATTATTATTATTATTATTATTATTATTATTATTATTATTATTATTATTATTATTATTATTATTATTATTATTATTATTATTATTATTATTATTATTATTATTATTTTGTGATTTATATTTTGTTGAACATGTTTTCGCTCTTGTTCTTTCAAATAAATTTTTATTTGTTCTCCGTGGGTTTTGTTTGATCTTTCAAATTATTCTTTTATTTACTGTTTCAAACACAAACAATGTTCGTTATTAGATGCTTTCAAAATATATAGAGGGGAAATTTTGATGTTTTGTTTAAAGGACCTGACAGTTCTTTTGATTTAGATCTGATCTTTGCAGGCATACATCTAATCTCTTCACACTCAATTTATCTATTTACCCTCCTCTTTTTATATATATATATATATATATATATATATATATATATATATATATATATATATATATATATAAATAAGAAAGAAAGATATATATATATATTGTTTTTATTATATATATATATATATATATATATATATATATATATATATATGTATACTGAAATCTCCCAACGGCGACACCTTGCTCAATGGTCCGAAACTTGGCTCCGGGTGAAAATTCTCCGTCTTATTATATGCGTAAATTCATCGCAACAGTTGCTGTACCACCGTTGTGGTTGTTGCTGACTTGGTTGATTGCTTCTGTAATCCAAGGTCACCCCATTGGAATGCCATGTGGCCCAAGTATTGGTTTCACATGGATTTTTTTATAAGTATCGAGTTCACAACATTAAAGCAGAGATCTTGAAACTGTTCCAAGATGCCTTCTTTAGCCGGGAGGATTGGAGCAGTGGTAAAGACTTCCATACATTGCCAATTTCACCTCCACTATAGAGGTAGGTATCAGGGCAGCAGCAGCGCAGCAGGTAGCAGCAGCAGCAGCAGCAGCAGGCAGCAGCGGTAAATATGTGCCAGTTATCAGCTTCAAGAATGATGCCTTAGTGGATCCTGAGCGCTTAGCGGGAGCTGCATAGATTTTAAAAACATTAAAACAGATAAAATAGACAAGCTTTCGTTAATATAACCTTTTTCGAGTCGGAATAAGCAATGGGAGCAAAATCTCTTTTATATTTTGGGATGTAGACAGCTATTAGTCGGTTGGTTGGTCCAGCAGCAGACTTTTGTAGAATGGTGATAGTTTCATGAACTCATTTTGAATTGAGTCAATCCTGAGTCCCCGTCCCACATCTTTTAGAACTCTTAACAAAATACATAAATGACAATAACATTACTTTCACCTTCCCTTTCTCTACCCTGAAACAACTCATCCTACTCACTTTACAACACAACTATTTTCAGTTTGATAAACAATTCTATAAACAAAAACATGGACTGAGTATGGGTTCCCCACTTTCTCCCATGCTCAGTAACATATATATGGAGTTACTAGAACATTACTACATCTTTCCTCATCAACTTCTTTCTGGCTGCGTGTGGTTAAGGTATGTGGATGATATTTTCGCTGCCGTACCTCACGCAACCAACCCCACACACATCCTAAATTACATTAACACCTTACATACTGACATACAATTCACCATGGAAACCTCCAACCACAACACTATTCCTTTCCTAGACACTCTCATAATTTCAGACCATACTACTAAACCTTCTTTCACTGTTTACAGAAAACCCACTTCCAATCCTTCCTACATACATTGGTATTCCGCTCACACACACAACACAAAAATAGGTACCCTTTCATCCTTATACCTTCGTGCTTTTAAAATCTGCTCCCCTGCATTCCTACATACAGAAACACAATTGATAAAAAACACCTTTTTAAAACTAAAATATCCTATTAACATTATAAACAACACCTATAAAAAAGCAAGGAAAAAATACCACAAATTAAACACAACACAAGACAACATACAACAAAAAACATACCTCCCCATACCTAACATTAACATACACCACATAAAAAACATTTTACCCAAACACATACGACTCATCCCATCTAACAATATTTTAATTAAGAAAGTTCTTAAACCCCCTAAATCAAAATCCAATAATCCTCCTTGTTTATATAAAATTCCCTGCAACACTTGCAATAGTCACTATTACGGCGAAACCATAGACTTTACACGCAGAAAAAAACAACACAAACATGACCTCGAAAAACACCACGAAAACTCAGCCCTAACATATCACCGATTAACAACAAACCACCAAATACAACTCTACAATATGATATATATTATATATATTGTAAAGGCAAAAGGCTTCCGTGATTCACGGAAGCCTTTTGCCTTTACAATTTCCCCAATTATAACCGCTGCCCTGGAGAGTGCAGGATTGACTCAATTCAAAATGAGTTCATGAAACTATCACCATTCTACAAAAGTCTGCTGCTGGACCAACCAACCGACTAATAGCTGTCTACATCCCAAAATATAAAAGAGATTTTGCTCCCATTGCTTATTCCGACTCGAAAAAGGTTATATTAACGAAAGCTTGTCTATTTTATCTGTTTTAATGTTTTTAAATAATTAAAGTGTGTTTTTAAAAATCTGTCGTAATAATCCTTAAAGCAACTCAGGGTCCACCTTTCAAGAATATATATATAAGATATATATATATATATATATATATATATATATATATATATATATATATATATATATATATATATATATATATATTTATAAAAACAAACACTCTTAAAATATATATATATATATATATATATATATATATATATAGTTATATATATATATATATATATATATATATATATATATATATATATATATATATATATATATATATATATATATATATATATATATCTTTTTATATATATATATATATATATATATATATATATATATATATAGTTAAAGAGGTTTTTATATATGTTATATATATATATATATAGATATGAAGGTTGTTATATATATATATATATATATATTATCTTTATATATATATATATATATAAATATATAAATTGCATTTAAATAATTTTACATATATATATATATATATATATATATATATATATATATATATATATATATATATATATATATATATGCAAAATCTTTAGAGAGTTTTAAAACAGCTCAAACTCTTAAAATGTAAAGAAACAATTTAAAACCACTTAAGAACTAAATAGGGAAATCAAAATATTAAAAATTAAACAGTTGTTTACGTTTCTCTCCTCAGAACCTAAATTTTAACTTGCCCTGGAGGAGGAGACGTTGTATTAGTCGCGAAACGTAAACAACTGTTTAATTTTTAATATTTTGATTTCCCTATTTAGTTCTTAAGTGGTTTTAAATTGTTTCTTTATATATATATATATATATATATATATATATATATATATATATATATATATATATATATATATATATATATATATATATATATATATATATATATATATATATATATATATATATATATATATATATATATATATACTGGTCGTGGTAAAAATTCATTTTTTTATTACTGCAAATATCTTCGCAACAGCTCTCTGGCCTAATTTCCTTGGTGGCTTGGACTTGGTTATTGGTTCTGTAATATATATATATATATATATATATATATATATATATATATATATATATTAAGTTATTATATATATATATATATAGGAGAGAAATAAGAGAGTATAGTATATATATATATATATATATATATATATATATATATATATATATATAGCTATACTATATATATATATATATATATATATATAATTTTGTTTCTGTATTGTCGCCTTTGGCTTCATTCAGTGTCTTCTGCTTTTGTGTGTGTGTGAGTGTGTGAGTGTGTGTGCGCGCTCATGTGTATGTATGTATGTAATATGTATAAACAATGAAGGAAATAACGATTTCATGAATGAGTTATGTGTTGACAGG
>JABUQX010145180.1:0-2500 GCA_015478945.1 Trachelipus rathkii | reverse complement strand
ATAATAATATATATATATATATATAATATATATATATATATATATATAATATAATAATATATATATACTAATAATATATATATATATTTATATATAATAATATATATAATATAATATATCATAATAATATATATATATGTAATAATAATAATTAATAACAATAATAATATAATAATAATCAATAATATAATAATAATATATATATATAATAATAATATATATATGATATATATATATATATAATAATAATAATAATATATAATAATAATAATAATAATAATATATATAATTAATAATAATATATAATATAATAATAATATATATGTAATATATATATAATAATAATAATATATGTAATATAATATTTTGTATTTTGAATTTATCATCAATGAGGAGATAAATTAATTTTTTTCACTTTTATTCTACTATATATATATATATATATATATATATATATATATATATATATATATATATATATATATATATATATATATATATATATATATATATATATAGAATATATATATATATATATAATTATATAATTATATAATTATATATATATATAAAAAAATATATATATATATATATGTATAATAATATATATATAATATATATATATATATATATATATATATATATATATATAACAATAATATATATATATATAATAATATATATATATATATATAATAATAATAATATATATATATATATATATATCGAAAAAATTAGTCAAAATACAGATGTTTTTAGTTATTTTTCTTTTTCTTTCTTTTCTACATTGGAAAAGTTATTATATTTATATTTTACCCGTTTCAAGAATCTTACGGAAGCTTTCTATTCAAACGTTTCAATTGAAAGAAAGAAAATATGAAACAATGCGTGTGTTTGCGCAGATGTGTGTGGGTGTGTGTAGGTGTAGGTGCGTTCGTAGGTGTGTGGGTGTGATATTTTAGCTCCAATTTTGTAAGAAAAAAATTTATTTATTAAATCCTCTTTTTAGTACTTAATTTATATATATATATATATATATATATATATATATATATATATATATATATATATATATATATATATATATATATATATATATATGCTGCTATATATATATATATATATATCTCTCTACTATATATATATATATATATATATATATATATATATATATATATAGTAGAGTGCCGTCTCTCTCTCTCTCTCTCTCTCTCTCTCTCTCTCTCTCTCTCTCTCTCTCTCTCTCTCTCTCTGTCGGTATGTGTTTTGATGTGTGCGTGTGTGTGTGTTGTGTGTGCGTGTGTGTGTGTGTGTGTGTGTCTGTACGGTTGTATTCGTTAGCATGATTACATGTAATTAAATATTGTAAGAAGGAGAAAGAGGTATACGCACGTTCTTGGCACGTAGGATATTAGAGAGAGGAGAGGTCTCCATTTCGAGACGGCAAAAAGAATACCTCGTAGAATTAGCATGCTAACTGTTTTGTTTGCTTATTCTGTATCTCATGAAATTAGATTGTTAAAGCTAATAACAATCCTTCTTTTTACAAGCCTTGAATCCTAATTAAAATTGGTATAGTTCTACCAAACTCCTTTGAATTTAAGAATAAAAATTATCATATAGGCTATATATATATATATATATATATATATATATATATATATATATATATATATATATATATATATATATATATATACTATATATATATATATATATATATATATATATATATATATATATATATACTTATATATATATATATAACATATATATATATAGTCCTAGATCTTTCTCGAGATACTATCCGCTTTATTTTTTTCCGAAGGCACAAATTCTAATTTCAAATTAATACCTAATTCTTCGATCAACTGTTTTATGGTTGCCAATCTTCTTTTTATTAATATTTCTGCTGCTCCCTTAGTTTTTATTCTTTCTTTACCACTTATTGTTGTTCTGATCCAATTAATCACAGTAGCAGAATCCGATTTTACTTCAATATCCGTTAAGTCCCAAGAAATTTGTGACTTCAAATGAAAGTGAACCTATATATATATATATATATATATATATATATATATATATATATATATATATATATATATATATATATATATATATATATATATATATATATAATATAGCATAGAAGAAGGCAAATGCTAATTTTTTTGTATGTTGACATTCTCTATTGAGAACATGCGATATCGAAATGAAAACCTCTTTAGTAATGGTTTTTGTGAATGGAAAAAGACCGAGACATAAAAATATGAAATGTCAATGGCACATAGATTCAGATGCTTATATCCTACAAGCACTTTCTGAAAACCTGAAGAGTTTCCTAAAAACCTCAAATAAAACTGAAGATGAGGTTGAGCGGAATAGATGCTATATAAGGGTAACTAGTTAAAGTTATCTTGTGTCTGGTACGTTAAAGCGTTTCTTTGAGAGGTCATAACGATGATGCAGCTTCGAAACGAGGAGGAAATTTTTAAGAAAT
>JABUQX010145179.1:42500-50348 GCA_015478945.1 Trachelipus rathkii | reverse complement strand
CCTGGGCGATGTTTCGTGAAAACATACACAAATATAAAGTATTTAAAAATTTGCACAATAAGAAACTTGGTTTAAAACCCTGGACATTGTAATATATATATATATATATATATATATATATATATATATATATATATATATATATATATATATATATATATATATATATATATATATATATATATATATATATATATATATATATATATATATATATTGCGCCGCTCATGCGATATGGGGGGTTAAATCTGTTAGCCTCTGCATGCGCGCGAGGCCCTTATAAGGCGTGGGGCCCAGGGCGATTGTCCACGTCGCCCAGCCTTGGAGCCACCACTGTATATATATATATATATATATATATATATATATATATATATATATATATATATATATATATATATATATATATATATATATATATATATATATATATACTATATATATATATATATATATATATATATATATATATATATAAAGCAGCACCCCTTTGCACAAGAACCACGAGCCGCCACTGCATATATATGTATATATAATAATATATATATATATATACCTGAATCAATATATATATATATATATATATATATATAACATATATATATATATATATATATATATAATATTTCTAAAAACGATACTTATTAATTTATAATAAAACTTACTTACATCTTCTTTTTCATTGGAACGAAATTCGTAAAATATTACTAAATATTTTTCGTTTTTAAAATCCTACTTTCACCATATATATATATATATATATGTATATATATATATATATCAACATATATATAATATATATATATATATATATATATATATATATATATATATATATATATATATATATATATATATAATATATATATATATATATATAAATATATATATATATATATTTTTATATATATATATAAAAATAATTCATGTAAGAGTAACCTACATATATAAATATATATATATATATATTTCTATATTGATATATAATAATAATAATATATATATATATATATATATATATATATATATATATATGTTTATATATATATATATATATAGAGAATATAAAAATAATAATATATATATATATAATATAATAATAATATAATAATAATAATAAATAATATATATAATAATAATATAATAATAATAATAATAATAATATATATATATATAAATAATATATATATATATATATATATATATATATATATAATATAATAATATAATAATAATATATATATATATATATATATAATAATATATAATAATATATATATATATAATAATAGAGAAAATAAAACTGTAAGAATAATAATAAAAATATGAAAAAAATATAGAAATATATAGAAATATATAATAAATAAGAATATATAATAATAATATAATAATATATATATATAATAATAATATATATATAACATATGTAGGTATATATATATATATATATATTCTCACCAATCTCCTGTAGATGCAGCATCTGTCAGTTGTTCTGCACGAAACCTCTCCAACGTCTTCTGTCCATCCACATCTCAGACGCCTCCACATCCTGGACGCTCCTTCCTCTCTTCACCATCGCCGCGCTCACGTTGTCGCTCCATCTAACTTTAGGTCTTCCGACACTTCTTCTTCCCTCCGGTATCCATTCCAGATATCTTCTGGGCACTCGTTGCTCCTCCATCCTCTTAACATGTCCGTACCACCGCAGCTGTCCTCTCTCCACAAGCTCCACCACGCTTCTCACGCCTAAATCCGCCCTAACCTCCTCATTTCTCCTCCTGTCTCTTCTTGTCACTCCTCTGATCAGTCGCAACACGCGCATCTCGCACGCCTCCAACTTGCTCTTTGCTCTCGTATTAAGAGCCCATGCTTCATGTCCATACATCAGTATTGGTCTCAGTATACTTGTGTACATCACCATCTTGACTCGTCTCGAAATTGCTCTTTCCTTCAACAATGGGAACAACATTGCTGTTGTCCCATTGAATTTCCCAATTCTCTTATTTAATTCCAACATTGTGTCATTTTCCTCACCATAGTGCACCCCCAAATATTTAAACTGGTCGTTTGTCTTAGTCTTTCTGCTCTCAAACTCACCTCCAGGACATCTCCACCACCTCCGATCAACATCACCTCTGTCTTCCCTCGGTTTATCCTCATACCCTTCTCCTCCAATTCCTCGTCCCAAACCTCCAGAAAATTCTGCAGTCTCTCTTGATTTTGTGCAAACAACACCAAGTCATCCGCGTATCCAAACATCTCATTCTCCACTCTGTTCCGCACCGATCTCCCACAACTGTCCATGTATATAATGAACAGAATTGGAGACAGCACGCTCCCTTGCTTCACCCCCGTTGTGACATCAAACCATTTTCCCTCACCGGACATGGTCTTTACTCTGCATTTACTGTCTACATAAGTGCTTTTTATTGCTTTTAACAATTTCTCAGGTATTCCATACTCTATTCTTCTCAGTTCCCTCCACAATAACTCCCTTGGCACTCTATCAAAAGCCTTTTCTAGGTCTACGAAAGCTGCATATGTTTTTCTATTAAATTCCCAATTCTTTTCACTTATCATCTTCAAAGCGAACACCAGATCTATAGTCGATCTCCCCGGTCTGAAACCATGTTGCCACTCTTCTAGCTTATCTTCCACCACCTCTCTCAGTCTTCTCTCCAATATCCTTTCATAGGTCTTTGCAGGATGTGACATTAATGCAATCCCTCTATAGTTTCCACATTCTGTTTTATCTCCTTTTTTATATATGGGGCAGATTGTTGCCCTACTCCATTCACCAGGCACCACCTCATCTCTCCAACACCTGTTCATCAGATTTAACATCCGTCTTGTCCCTTCAACTCCCATTTCCTTCAGCATCTCTGCAACTATTCCATCTTCTCCCACCGCCTTTCCACTCTTCATACCTCTCAACGCCACCATCATCTCCTCCTCCGTGATCAACCACTCCTCCTCTCTCCCAGCCTCCAACAAATCAGGCTCTCGCAATCTCTCCTCCGCTACGCCCTCCACATTGTACAAATCCTCGAAGAATCTCCTCCACCTCTCGTCAATCTCCCTTTGGTTTACAATTAGGACTCCGTTTTCGCCCTTTATAGCTCGTGCCATTGGTGTCGAGCTTTTCCTGTAATTCTTAGCTATATTAAAAACCAGCTTTCTTACGCCTGTCACATCTTCTTCCAACTCGTTTCCGATTTTTCCCAGGTGGTTTCCTTTTCCATCCTTTTCACTCTATCAGACTCTCGCCGAGCCTCTACATATTCTCTTCTCTCCAACTCGCCTCTCGTTTTTATCCATTTCCTAAAACATCTCATCTTCCCTTGTACAGCAGTTTTAACACGTTCCGTCCACCATGGTGTTTTCTTCTTTTTTGTTCCTCCCACCATTTTTATTCCCATCGTCCCTTCTGCGCTCTTTAGCACCGCTTCCTTAAAGGTGTTCCAGCACTCCTCAACACTTTGTCCCTCCTCTTCTGCTGTCATATTGTTTCTTATTTGCCGCTGATAGTTCTCTCTACATCCTGCCTCTTTGATCTTTTCTATTTGCACTCTCTTTCTCATCTTTCTTGGATGCAAAGTAGGTTTCTTTAATATCATCTTCCCCAACACCATACGATGGTCTGCATCTCCAGACACGGATGGTACACTCTTTACATCTCTAAACATCTCCTTTTTATTAGTCAGTATCAGGTCTATCATGGATTTCTCCACATAGTCAACCCTTTCTCTGCTCCATCTATACCATGTCCACTTATGACTTTCTCTATGTTTATAACAGGTGTTCATAACCGTCAATCCATTCTGCAAGCAGAAATCTATCACTCTCTCTCCAGCTCTGTTTCTCTCGCCAACGCTGAAAGCTCCTATGACACTCTCCACACCTCTTCTCTGTGTTCCAACATGTCCATTCAAATCTCCCATTATCACTATTCTTTCCGCATATGGCGACCTATTTTTAATTTCCTGCAGTTTCCGATAAAACTCTTCCTTCTCAGCTTCAGTTCTTCCCTGTTGCGGTGCATATACCTGTATAACACTAATACCCATGTGTTCCATTTTGATCGAAAACATCATCATTCTTTCATCCCCATAGTCCACACTTTCTACTCTCTGCGCCATTTCTTCCGTCAAAATTACTCCCACTCCATGTCTGTGCACCTCCCCACCACTGTACATCAATTGATAGTTGTTATGTATTGTTCTGCTTCCACTTCCCATGAGTCTGGTTTCACAGACTCCCAAAATATCCAACTTCCTTTCCAGCATCAGCTCCACCATCTCCTCCTCCTTACCCCTAAGGGTTCCAACATTCAGGGTAGCCACTCTAAGGACTCTCCCGGAAGGATTTCCTTTTTCAGGTCCTCTATCGCGCGGTCGTCTCCGTCTAATCAGACCGTGGTTTCGAGGCAAAACAAGAGTTTCTTGAACATTTTCACTTCGCCAGCGGCTTGCTAGGCCTGTCCTGGTTGCAGTTTTGGTTCACGGCTCCTGATTTATATATTTCAGAGCTACCCTCCTTAGAGGGTTCTCCCCCATCCGCCACCTGGGGGTCGCGCCTGGTAGGGGTTAACTCTTCCAACACCTGTTCATCAGATTTAACATCCGTCTTGTTAACGCTGCGACGTGGTGTCCAATGTTCGAATCCCGCTGATGGAGAGTAAAATCTCCTGTGACTCATTCATTTAAAATGGGAGCCAGGCCTTTGAGTGCTCAGCAATTATGGGATGAGAAAACCTGGAGCTTTAAAAACTACGCTTGAAGCGTTCTTTTATGGGAACGCGGATGGCTTAGTGGATAGAGCTCCCGGTCATTGTTACTCAGCGACGCGGAGTCCAATGTTCGAATCCTGCTGATGGAGAGTAAAATCTCCTTTGACTCATTCATTTAAAATATATATATATATATATATATATATATTTTCTTATGGGATGAGAAAACCAGGTGCTTTAAAAACTACGCTTGAAGCGTTCTTTTTTGGGGACGTGGATGGAATAGTGGTTAGAGCATCCGGTTATTGTTAACGCTGCGATGCGGTGTTCAATGTTCGAATCCCGCTGATGGAGAGTAAAATCTCCTGTGACTCATTCATTCTGTGACTATATATATATATATATATATATATATATATATATATATATATATATATATATATATATATATATATATATATATATATATATACCTGTATATATATATATATATATATATATATATATATATATATATATGATACCACGTGAGAACATTACTCGCAGAGAGAAGGCCAAAAAAATTTTAACAGTTTTATCTGAGATCAAAAACGTAATTTTTCTTTAATTATTTAATGCAACTTGAAGGCCCTATCATATATATATATATATATTTATGTGGAACACACTAATAATAATATAATAATAATAATAACAATCATTTTAATACTAATATATACGTATACGTTATAATAATTTATATGTATATATATATATATAATAATATATAAATAATATATAAATATAATATAATATAACTATAATAATTTATATATATATATATATATATGTAATAATAATAATAATAATATATATATATATATATATATATAATAATAATAATATATATATATATATATATATAATAATATATATAATATATATATATATATATATATATATTTTATATATATTTATATATAATAATAATATATATAATATATATATAATAATAATAATAATATAATATATATATATATAATAATATAATATACATGAAGAAAGAAAGAAAGAATATATATATATATATATACAGAGGTGGGCACGATCCGTTACTCCGTTACTAACGGAACTAGTTTTTTGAGTAACGGAGTAACGGACTCGTTACTTTTTCTTTCATGTAACGCTCCGAATAAGTTCCGTTATTTTTTTCTCCGTTACTTTTAGTCCGTTACATTTTGTTCGACTTTCTTTGAATGTTGATAGCCAATTGACCACCCCGATCAAGCTAAAAAATCCTTTTATAATATATATATATATATATATATATATATATATATATATATATATATATATATATATATATATATATATATATATATAAAAATATATATATATATATATATAAAATATATATATATATATATATATATATATATATATATATATATATATATATATATATATATATATATATATATATATATATATATATATATATATATAAAAATATAACTTTATATATATATATATATATATATATATATATATATAGGGAATAAGTGAAATTTGCATAAAATAATGAATATGGATGGTGCTTTCGTAACTGATTCGATGAATGTGACAAGAGTGTGGTGGGAACACTTCGAAAATCTGCATAACATTGGCAGTAATGAAGAGGTGATTGTGAATATGTGTGGGTTTGATGGTGCAAGGAATAGGTGTTTTGGGCCTGAGGTCATTAGTAAGGAGGAGGTAATGTGTAGAGCGAGAAAGTTGAAGAATGGTAAATCTGCAGGTATAGATGAAATTACCGGTGAAATGATCAAGAACGGAGAGGCGAGATGGTGATTGATTGGATTTGGAAGTTGTGTAACAAAATGTTTATGGAAAGCATAGTTCCAAGGGATTGGAGGAGAGCAGCAGTAGTAGTACCCTTATTTAAGGGTAAATGAGATAAGGGTAACTGTAGGAATTATAGGGAAATTAGTTTATTAAGTGTTGTAGGGAAGATATATACTTATATTTTGGTCGAAAGAATGCGTCGAGTGACTGAAGGACTGATTATAAAGAACAAGGTGGCTTTTGAAGTGGTAGAGGATGTGTGGATCAAATGTTTACATTGAAAAAAATGATTGAGAAAATGAGGGAGGAGAAGAATAAACTGTATTTAGGTTTTTTGGATTTGCAAACAGGCGTATGAAATGATTAATACGGAAGCTCTATGGCAGGTGTTATTGATATATGGTGTTGGTGGTAAGCTTCTGAATGGAATCAAAAATATATATGACGATAGTGAAGCGTGTGTAAGAATATATGGAGTTGAAAGTGATTGTTTTAATATTAATAGCGGAGTGAGGCAGGGATGTGCTATGTCTTCTTGGTTATTCAATTTGTATATGGATGGGGTTTGAAAGAATTAGAGGTGGGATGGCAGGGGATGGTGTTAGAATCAGGGTTGTGGAGTCGTTTCAAAATTTTCCGACTCCGACTCCACCCTCTTCAAAATTACCGACTCCGACTCCACTCTCTTCAAAATTACAGACTCCCCGCTCCGCGACTCCTACTCTGACTCCACAATCTTGGTTAGAATGATGGAAAATGGAAGAGAGTGGAGGGTGCCTAACCTATTATGTGCGGATGATTTGGTTTTGTGTGGCGAATCTGAGAGAGTTTGAGAGGATTGGTAGAGAGATTTGGCAGGGTGTGTAAAAGGAGATGTTTGAAGATAAACGTATATAATAGTAAGGTTATGGTTGTGGGTGAGGACAGTCCTCGGTGTGAAGTTTGTTAGATGATGAGCAGCTGGAGCAAGTGTCTGGGTTTAAATATTTAGTATGTACAGTATTGGATGAAAAGAGAACGGATGATGCAGAGTGTTGTAGGAAAGTTGTGAATGGCAGGAAGGTCGCTGGTGCAATTAAATCGTTGGTGGATGCAAAGGGACTAAGTCTTGAGTGTGCTAAGGTCTTATATGAGGGTATGTTTTTTAATAATAATGATAATGTTGAAAATTTAATATATACAAACCAATAAATTGCCTAAGATACCGTAATTAATGTCATATTGAAAAGCTAAAAGTAACGGAGTAACGGAGTAACGGCGCTTCGTTACTTTTCCTTTCAAAGAAACGGAAAAGG
>JABUQX010145179.1:25000-40000 GCA_015478945.1 Trachelipus rathkii | reverse complement strand
AGAAAAAGTAAAAAGGGCAGCAGAGGAGACCCTGGGTAAAGGATGGGTAGGTGTAACGAGGAAAAGACACAAGAGGAGGTGGACTGAAGAAGTGAAGGAGGCAATAAAGAGGAAAACAGTATTGATGAGAAGGTGGTTGAAAAATAGAACTACACAGACAAGGGCCCAGTATATGGAGGTAAGAAATGAAACAGAGAGTGAAAAGAAGAGTAAAAGAAAAGGCAGCAAAGAGAGAGTTGGAAGAAATTATGGAAGATGTGAGGGCAAAAAGGAAAAAAATTTTAGACTGGCAAAAACGTAAAGAGGATCAAAGAGGAAAGTGTGCAATATCAAGGATAAGCAAAGTGAAAATTTTTGGTGAGATCAACAGACAAACAGAAGATAAACGGAATACTTCAGAGAACTGTTAAATGTGAATGAGCAGGTGGGGGATGGGAGGAGAAGAGATAGTTGAAGGAGGGGAGGATGAAGAGGGGAGGAGATCACTATGGAGGAGTTGGAGGTGACTCTGAGAACAATGAAGATTCGGAAGATGGGATACCCATAGAACTAACAAAAGAGGAAGGAGAGAAAATGAAAGAATTCTGAAATTGTTCAATAGGTGTTGGAACGAGAGCCAGAAGTCAATCAAAGTTCCAATATATAAGGGAAAAAAAGATTCAGGAGAGTGTAACAACTACAGGGTAACATTCTTGTTGGAACACTTGGCATAAAGAGAATACTAGAGAAAACACTGAGAATGGTAGTAGAGCCCAGACTGGGAGAAGAGCAGCACGGATATAGAAAGAACAGAAGCGACGGATCTCTTGCTCGCCTTGAGAATTACGTTAGAAAAAGTATGGGGATATAATAAACGAGCATATGTAGCTTTCATAGTTCTAAGAAAAGCTTTTGATTCAGTGCCTAGGAAGGGACTATGGAGATTGCTAGAGAGAGATTATGCAGTGGATAAAAAGTTGAGAGGAGCCCTGGAGAGTTTGTATAAGAATAATAAATGTAATGTAAGAACAGAATATGAGAATAAGGAATGGTTTGAGGTGAGAACTGGAGTCAAACATGGAAGCGTGTTGTCACCAATTTTGTTTGTAGCATATCTGGATGTAGTGATAAAGAAGGTGAGAGAGGATATAGGAGATTAGGACTGATATTCTGGCATGCGCAGATGACTTGGCATGCTGGAACGAAGAGGAAGATAGGCTGAGAGAGGTGGTAACATGTTTTGCTAATAAGCTTAGAGAGGCCGGTCTGACTATGAACACATAAAAGACTGAGATCATTGTGGTTAGTAGGGAAGAAGGAAGGGGAGAGCTGAGAGCAGATGTGGAAGGGACTGAGATATAGATGGTGGAGAAATGCAAATACTTGAGTGGAGTATTTGGAAGAGGAGGAGGAAATGTACAGGAAATATCAAGTAGAATAGCTCAGTATGGGGAAGCTGTAAGAGCAGGGTACCCCATACTGAAAGATAGACAAATGAGTATGGAGGTGAAAAAGGTGATATTCGACGAGATGTTAACACCGATTCTATTATATTGGGCAGAGACATGGAGTACGACCACAAGGAGGATAGTAGAATACAGTCGGAAGAGATGTAGGTTTAAGAGGATAGTGGGAAAGACTAGAAGAGACAGACAAAGAAACTTAAAAATAAAGGAGGAGGTTGGAGTGAAGGCTATATTAAATAAGATGGATGCAGCCAGATTGAGATGGTGGGGACACCTGGAGAGGATGCAGGAGGAGAGAGAGTGGCCATGAGGAGATGGGAGTGGAGACAGTAGGTGGAGGACTCATTGAGAAGACATGGAATGCTGTCGATGCTGGAGAAGAGAAGAGGGAGTCCTGGAGGATAGAGGAAGATGGAGAAGAGCTCTGGCCCCTTTGACAGGGTCTTGACCTTTCCTGGGAGCTGTTGTAAGTTGTAAATTTTATATATATATATATATATATATATATATATATATATAAATTTATATAGAAATATAATATATATATATATATATATATATATATATATATATATATATATATATATATATATATATATATATATATATATATATATATATATTTTAAGGAGTTTAGCCCTATATATATATATATATATATATATATATATATATATATATATATATATATAATAATATATATATATATATATATATATATATATATATATATATATATATATATATATATATACTATATATATATAATATGCTATAAATATAATAATATAAATATATATATGTAATAATAATAATAATTGCTAATTGTAATTTATTATATGTAATAATATATATATATATAAATAATATATATGTAATATATATATATATAATATATAATAATAATATATATATATATATATATATGTATATAATAATATATATATATATAATAATAATATAATATATAATAATAATATATAATATACTATGTAATATATATATATATATATATATATATATATATATATATATATATATATATATATATAATATAATAATATTATATATAATATATATATATATATAATAATAATAATAATAATAATAATAATATAATAATATATAATAATAAATAATAATAATAGTAACAACAATAGTAATGATAACCAACTTAATAATAATATATATATATATATATATATATATATATATGCTATAACTACTATATATATATATATATATATATATATATATATATATATATATATATATATATATATATATAATTTGATATTGTTTCTATTGAGCTTTGTTGCCAACTCTTCTAGCAGTTGATTAAAAAAAATTAATCGCCTTAATAATGAGCCCTTTCAGTATTGTCAGCCACTTCTGAACCATTTCAAAGGGTTTTTCAAATAGGTTTCGGAAGTTTCTCAATCTGGATATATGCCATGAAACTAAACTAGCAATATTAGCTTCTGTGTCAAATCCAAGATTCAAGTTAAAGTGGCTATCAATTCGATTAACAGTGACATAAAAACTACTGCAATGACGAAAGGAGTCCAAGAAATGCTGGTGAATTCTATAAAGGCCCTCCAAAAAGATAGCCCAAATAGCATGACTGAATATGCAGTTTCTGAAAGTAGTGCTGATGACTTTTTTGATTATGAAATATCAACTGGCATTACCACGACTACAAGCGAAGATTCGATGGATATGGAGGTTTCTCAAATTTTACTGGAATCTCTACGTCATTTTCCTGGTGTTTTGCAGTTTTCATTTTTTAAATACAGCACCCCACTACCATCATCAGCATCAGTAGAAAGACTCTTCAGTTTGGCAGGTCATATTCATTCTCCTAAAAGAGGCAGACTGTCTGATGAAATGCTTAGCAGTTTGGTATTTTTAAAAGGAAATTCAGTGTATGAGAAAAATCAGGTTTCCTAATCTTTTTAGTATCTCATCATATTTTCTTACAATTGTAGAGCTTTTATATATATATATATATATAACTATATATATATATATAAATATATTCTTTTATATATATATATATATATATATATATATATATATATATATATATATATATATATATATATATATATATATATATATATATATATATATATATATATATATATATATATATATATATATATAGTAGTTAGGAGTGCACGATCGGCAGGTGCCAGATTTACGGCTAAATCTGGCTACCTGCCGACGTATATATGTATTTTTAGCGACTTTTTAGTACTCAGCTACCTTCCTGGCTACTTTTCACATCTGGCATTTTTAATGGGGGGCTCAGCCCCCGGGGGCCCCTTCTTCATATGCGTTTGCCAGGTATTTCATGTGTGTGTATGTGTGGGTGCCAGTGTATGTGTACATTTTTTGTTACTTTCACCCCGCTAGCACCCCAGGTTCTCCCCCTACCCCCCTTTTTTCTATTCAGCTATGTTATGATTTCACGTTCTTTCTTGAGCCTTTTATTTTAATCTTTTTCGGCATTTTTATCATTTTTGTATATATTTTTAGCGACTTTCTTCAGCTCAGTTACTTTTCATGAACATTATTTAGCGCTTTTCCTGCTAAATCTGGCAACCTATAGGTAAATTTCAGTATTTTATCACTTTTTAACTTTTTCTTTCGACGTTTTATCATTCTAGGTATATATTTTAAAGACTTTCTAATACTCAGTTACTTTTCTGGTTCATTTTTCTAGCGCTTTTCTTGCTAATTCTGGCAACCTACTGGTAATTTCAGGATTTTAACACTTTTTAACCTTTTTCGGTAATTTTAATTATTCTTGGTATATATTTTAATGACTTTCTAATACTTAGCTACTTTTCAGAACCTTTATTTAGCGCTTTTCCTGCTAAATCTGGCAACCTTTAGCTAAATTTCAGGATTTTATCACTTTTTGGCCCTTTTTCGGTATTTTTATCATTTTAGGTATGTATTTGTAATGACTTTCTACTACTCAGCTCCTTTTCTGAACCTTTTTCTATCATTTTTCATATAATTCTGGCTACCTATTGGTAAATTTTCTAGGATTTCTAACCTTTTTGATATATTTTTGCACTTTTTAGTCACTTTCAACTACTCATATACGTTCCTGATCCTTTTTAAAAAGCTTATTACTGTAATTTCATTAGTTTACCTGTTAACTCTGGCCGATTATTGGTAAATTTTTATAATTTTTAACTTTTTCGATACATTTTTAATCTTTTTACCACCATTTGCAATCTTTATCTATCTCAGCTATGTCTCTCAATCAATGGATGTGACATTAATCGTTAGGCTTAAATACAATCCCCCAGCAACAGCTTCATATAACCCATTAGGCTTAAATACTTCCCCTAGCAACGTTAGTCCTAACACCTGTTAGCCTTTCGGTAACCCAGCTACGTTAGCGAGTCATTTTCTGCGTTTTTGACGCTTACGGCGTCACATTAATGGTATGCGATTTCATCCACGCGTTTGAGTTCAGTAGCCCGAAGCCCGCAGCCCGCAGCCCGCAGCCCGCAGCCCATCGCCGGCCGTCTCGAGTCTGTAAACATTCGATTGCTATTTTATTTTATAAGTTTCATTTTACATTTATTCTTTGTGTTTATTTTTCAATTTAAATTTTTATTATTTTATTTTATTTTTAATTTTATTTTAAGAAATTATTTTGTTTTATTTTTTTTAATTTTACTTATTTAAATTTATTTTTCAAACTTTATTTTCATAGGTTTCATTTTACATTTATACTTTATGTTTAATTTTTTATTTTTATTTATTTATTTTAATTTTACTTATTTAAATTTATTTTCAAACTTATTTTTATAAGTTTCATTTTACGTTTATACTTTGTGTTTAATTTTTTTTTTTTTTTTTAATTTTATTATTTTATTTATTTTATTTATTTTTTGTTTTATTTGCTTTAAACATTCTGTTCTGTACTAAAATTTTTATGTTTTTCTTGTTTATAACTTAAAAATTTGTATTTTTACATACCCTAAAGCAGTAAATCAGTAAATCAGTAAATAAAACTACCCTCCTACCCATCCATGATCTATTGATCTATTGATCTATTGATCTATTGATTCAAGTCATATTTTTATTAAATTGTTATGTTTTACATACCCTAAAAGCAGTAAATCAGTAAATCAGTAAAGCAGTAAATCAGTAAATCAGTAAATCAGTAAATCAAGCTGCCCTCCAGTCACCCCACCTACTCATTAGTGATCTATTGATCTATTGATCTATTGATCAAGTCATATTTTTTATTAAATTTGTTATGTTTTACATACCCTAAAGCAGTAAATCAGTAAATCAGTAAAGCAGTAAATCAGTAAATCAATAAATCAGTAAATCAGTAAAGCAGTAAATCAGTAAATGAGTAAATCAAACTGCCATCCTACCCTTCCATGATCTATTGATCTATTGATCTATTGATCTATTGATTCAAGTCATATTTTGTATAACAACACAAAAACTTTTATTTATTTTGTTTTATTTTCTTTAAACATTTTGTTTTTACTAAAAAATTTATTCTTTTATGTTTATAACTTAAAAAATTTACATTTTTACATACCCTAAAAGCAGTAAATCAGTAAATCAGTTAATCAAACTACCATCCAGCCGCCCTCCTTCCCTTCCATGATCTATTGATCTATTGATCTATTGACCTATTGATCTATTGATTCAAGTCATATTTTTATTAAAATTGTTATGTTTTACAGACCCTAAAGCAGTAAATCAGTAAATCAGTAAATCAAACCGCCCACTCTATCCTCCTCCCCATTCGTGATCTATTGATCTATTGATCTATTGATCTAATGATCTATTGATTCAAGTCATATTTTGTATAACATAACACAAAAACTTTTATTTATTTTGTTTTGTTTTCTTTAAACATTTTATTTTTACTAAAAAAATTATTCTTTTTATGTTTATAACTTAAATTTTTTTACATTTTTACATACCTAAAGCAGTAAATTGGTAAATCAATCAATCAAACTGCCCTCTAGCCACCCTCCTACCCATTCGTGATCTATTGATTCAAGGCATATTTTTATTAAAATTGTTATGTTTTGCATACCCTAAAGCAGTAAATCAGTAAATCAGTAAATCAAACCACCCACTCTATAAAACTAAGTTTGAAAATAAACTTAAATAAGTAAAATTAAAATAAATAAATAAAAATAAAAAAATTAAACACAAAGTGTAAAATAAATTTAAATAAGTAAAATTAAAATAAATAAAATAAAAAATTAAAAAAAAAATAAAAAAAAATAATTTTTTAAAATAAAATTAAAAATAAATAAAATAATAAAAATTTAAATTGAAAAAAATAAACACAAAGAATAAATGGAAAATGAAACTTATAAAATAAAATAGCAATCGAATGTTTACAGACTCGAGACGGCCGGCGATGGGCTGCGGGCTGCGGGCTGCGGGCTGCGGGCTTCGGGCTACTGAACTCTAACGCTTGGTTGAAATCGCATACCATTAATGTGACGCCATAAGCGTCAAAAACGCAGAAAATGACTCGCTAACGTAGCTGGGTTACCGAAAGGCTAACAGGTGTTAGGACTAACGTTGCTAGGGGAAGTATTTAAGCCTAATGGCTAATATGAAGCCGTTGCTGGGGGATTGTATTTAAGCCTAACGGTTAATGTCACATCCATTGATTGAGAGACATAGCTGAGATAGATAAAGATTGCAAATGGTGGTAAAAAGATTAAAAATGTATCGAAAAAGTTAAAAAATTATAAAAATTTACCAATAATCGGCCAGAGTTAACAGGTAAACTAATGAAATTACAGTAATAAGCTTAGGGATCGGGAACGTATGGTAATTAGTGACTAAAGATGCAAAAAATATATCAAAAAAGGACCAAATCTAAATTACCAATAAACAGCAATATATGAAGAATGACAAAGGATTCAAGGAGCTGGTGGCTGGAAGTCGTGCGAATACACTAAATGATTAGAAGCGCGTAAGAGTCCTAGACGTCCAATCCGGCGCATATGCCCGAAGTTTTTCGACAAATTTCCATTCTGTTCTGAATATTAAATACAGAGCAAGACAAATAAATGGGGAAAGCACATTAAAGAGCGCGATAAAAATTTGACTCTCGGGTTGATTGCCAGGCAGAGATTGCTAGAAATGAAACCAGCTGACAGTGACCAGAGGATCTTTAAAAATATATGCCTGGTATAAATCGAGCGATCGAAAAGAAAAAGTTAAAGTTATAGTACATTACTATAGTGCCAGTGCTTTGAGCATAAATATGTTTGCATGAATGTGCTGAGCTAATCGCTATCATAACAAAAATGATAAAAATAACAATTAAAACAAAGGCTCAAGCATTTGATAATGTAAAATAGCTGAATATAGAAAAGGTAAGGCCTGGAGATACGGACAGCAACAAATATTGCACATACTAGCACCCGCATACACGCATGAATACCTGGTGGCTCCATATACGAAAAAGGGACCTAATTTAAAGATGCGGGTGTGAAAATGGCCAGAAAAGGCTAAACTGGTACTAAAAAGTCATAAATACATATACGTCGACGGGTGTGGATTAGCCATGTCTTTGCCACGATACGCCTTTACTATATATAACTGTATAATATAATATATGTATATATATGTATATATATATATATAAATATATATATATATATATATATATATATATATATATATATATATATATATATATTATATATATGTATATATATATATATATATATATATATATATATATATATATATATATATATATATAACGTATAATTTATAATCTCTAGTTTTAAAATATCTAGATACATGTATCGTTATCGGTATCGCCAAAGAAGGTAAGCAAGTATCGGTGTATCGGTATCGCTAAAGTAAATTTTTGTGTATCGATGTATCGGTATCGCTAAAGCAAATTTTTTGTATCAATGCCCATCACTGTATATATATATATATATATATATATATAGTAATATATTAATATGGATAATAATATAATAAATAATATATATATATGTAATATATATATATATATATATATATGTATATAATAATAATAATAATATAATAATAATAATAATATAATATGTATAATAATAATAATAATATATAATATATATAATATAATAATAATAATAATATTTAAAAATTCCTATCCTTCAGACGCGGTTCACTGACGAATAAAGAGTATACTTATTTACTATATTTTCTTTTACCAAAACTTACGAAAACAAACTATATTTTTTCTGTTGTGGTTTCCTTTGGGTGTGGAATTTAATGTCGTAATTTTTTTATATTTACTCCATCTGCCACTTTGTGGCCAGTATTTATAAAGGGTGCAAATGATTGTATTCGCGAGTGGTTGGTCTGAAATTGTGGTTGAGGAAGTCGTGATTACATTGATCATCATATTTTTACTATTTATAGTAAAATATTAATCTTAATAATCAACAAATATATATAAAATCAGAATTTATTGAAATTAAAATTGCTCTATGAGTCGGTGTCATTTTGAACAAAAAAATTTCAAAATACAGTACCGTACTTTAGTAAAAGCTCATAAGAGTAAAGTACCCCTTATAATTGGGCTACGCCATTGAAATTTACAATAGTCATTCATTTATTAATAAATAGTAAAAGTCTTACGTTTGAGACTTCTGGGTTACCTGTAACCCCTAAAAATGATTTAAGGGCTGGAGCCCCCCTTTCATTTTTTGTCAATTTTTTCACCGGATTCTTCTTATTCATGTCACAAACTATTATTGTACCAATTTTCAGCCAAAAATAATATATATTTCGATATATATATATATATATATATATATATATATATATATATATATATATATATATATATATATATATATATATATATATATATATATATATATATATATATATATATATATATATATATATATATATATATATATATATATATATATATATATATATATATATATATATATATATATATAAGTTGATAAATATCCACAGAACCTTCTATCTCCAAAATTGATAAAATAAGAGTGATACAATGTAACCGGCTTACATTTATCTTTCTTATAACAAAGTTTTAAAGTCTCAAACTTTCTTAAGTTATACTAAGAATATGGGGCTATATTTGTTAAAATTTGACATTGGTCAAAGTTGTGGTTACATAATTATAAATATATCGAATCACCTGTCAAAAATAGGCATACCCGATTTTGAAATTTTCATTTTTGGTTTCCCTCCCCTTCTAGTTAACCCGGTTCTTCAAGTTTGCTGAACTTGGTTGATGTTTCAAATTGATCCTGACATGTTTATCTTCCCCCTGTATAAATGTCATTGACCTCTTCGGATCGAAAGGTCAAGATTTTCGGGTCATATGACCACTTGTTTTTCCAAATTAAAAATTCAACATATTATGGTTCATGGTTGTCCTATGAACTTAAATTTTACATAAAAATAATCAGAAAAAATCCTGAATATTTTGATTATTATTTAAACTAATAATCATCTTTAATTAAAAAGTTGTAATTATCATATAATTTTTTATCTGAATAAAAATATTGCGTAATAAACATGTGTTGAGTTGCCAAAGACTGCCATCATAAACTTTCAGTAATTTTCACAATAAAACTATATTGATTCATTCCATAAATAATTTATGTAATATATAGTTTTAAATTTACTATCTTTTGATACTAAATTTATAGTAATAACATTAATAATTCAAATTGATGTTTTTTTGACAAATTACTTGATAGCAACCGCTTAAGCGTCCTTTCCATTGACTAAAAAAGCGGTGAGCACGAGCGAAGTCTTACTTATTCTTATAATTACTGCACTTTCAACAAGGACTCCGTTCCCATTTTAGTTTGCATTATCCGAGTCCCAACTACAGAGATTTCTACCAGATTCACTTATTAATGCAGTATAAAGTAAAATAAAGTTTCTGACGAGGCCTATCCTATAAGCACGGGTCCATGGCATCTTCGTTAAAAAGAGAGAAATCGACCGAATGAGAATGAGTTAGACTTAGCCGAAGCCGAGAAGTCGATAGTTGTAACTCATTCTCATTCAATTTCGCTTCCTGGGTTTAATTAGTGAATCGACCGACCGAATGAGAATGAGAAAGACTTAGCAGGAGCCAAAAAAATCGATAGTAGTTGTAATTCATTCTCATTTAATTTTGATAAATATTGTGTTTTATGTATGAATTTAGCCCCCTCTTCAAGTTCCGTTCAGTTAGAACCGATCTTGTTGAAAGTAGGCCCACAAATTCATACATAAAGTCATAGTATTTTTTATAGAATAGTCCGTAAAGATTTGAATTGATTTCGATTTCGCCTACGGTTATTTGATGGCTGGTTTTTATTACCAGACCAAATATCTGTGCAAATCACCTTTCAAATCGCCTTTTTCTTCGTCTTAAAATTTAGGGTCCAGTTTAATGTATAGGTTGGAGAATCTTCGAGATTTTTGACTATCTTTTAACTACTCTTTTTTCGGCGAAAGCTAAAAGTTTAAAAATAGTCAAGCATCTTAGAAAACAACGCCATGTACATTAATTTTTGTTTATTTTTATACACATGCAAACTTTAAACTCTCACATTTGAAATGCAAAAGTTATAATTAAAATTAGACTCTAAGAGGTCAAGAAGAAGAAAAAATCTTTATAAAAAATTCCAATGCTAAAAACTCCGAAATTTAAAACATAAAAGTAGAAATAAAAAGAAAAATGTTATTGCAACAAAATTTGAAATTCTTGATTAAATAATATAGTTCGTAAATTATTGCATTGTCAATAAAAAATGAAAAACATTTAATTAATATAAAAATTAAAAATATAAAATATATAATGGTTGATCGAAACTTTCTAGTTACTCGAAATTTTGTCATCAAAAAATCATAAAGATTGTTCAAAATATGAAAGGGAACTTTCCTTTTAAATTACAAAAAGATTTTTTTTTGAAAAACGGAAAAAAGGGGTTTTCTTTATATAGTTGTATTATAAAGAACAATAAAAATATAAAAAGTTATAAATAAAAATATAAAATCTTAAAATTACGCTGGACTTCGTAAATGTGAAAAAAATCGGAATTGTATTTTTTCGATCGTTTGTTAAATTTAGATATGCAAAGTAATATTTATAAAGCATAATTTATATATTTTATAGTTTTAAATCATCTATTGATGGTTTCATATATATATATATATATATATATATATATATATATATATATATATATATATATATATATATATATATATATATATCTTTATATATATAGAAGATATATTATATATATATATATGTTATATATATATATATATATATATATATATATATATATATATATATATATATATATATATATATATATATATATGTCCATAAATTTTTGTCGTGAAATAATAAAATTAATTGATCAAAGTCTTGCGAGTTTTCAGAATTTTGTGTAACTTTTAACGATGCGTTATCATCAATTGCATGCATGTTTATCGTTGTAACCATTACAGTAGTTACTATAAGTAGTTAGTATTCCTTGGTGGTAGAGCAAGTAGTAGTCTTATAACCCACAGATAGAGGCATCACCACTATCTAGTAATAACTAATTAGTTTTCCCTCTGTAAACCCTTGCTTTTCAGTTTTGCTGGATTCTGCTTCAACATTGAAGCAAGTTACAGTAGATAACGAGAATAAAGTTATTATATTGGAAATTGTTTTTCTTGTGAGGTACTTCGTACTCTCAAAGATTGACTCATTCCTACAAATAATAATTATAATTATTATTATTATTTTTTCGTAGTTAGTATATTGCTTTTTATTATTATTATTATTATTATTATTATTATTATTATTATTATTATTATTATTATTATTATTATTATTATTATTATTATTATTATTTTATGCTTTTATTATTATTGTTAATATCAGTACGAAAAAATTGCTATTATTATTGTTCATACCTTCGAGACTTGACGAGTTTTTTTTTATCCTGGTCAACTCTTGAAAGTATATATATTTATTAACATTGAAAATTATACTACTATTTGTTTAACAGCGTTGCAGCTACACATGTTTGGAAACTTAGAAATAATTTTGTAATAAATTTTTATATTTCAATATTCAAAGCGACTTACGTATAAAAATAAAAACATAGTAAAATTTTCAAAAAAAATATATTGAAAATAAATTTAGATTTAAATTTAATAAACGACAAAACTTTTTCGTTCCCAAAACTCTCGTAGATAAAAACTCAGTTCTTCTTATTGGCATTTGTTCTTGTATAGCAGTAGATTACAGGGGTCATTAATTATTCTTCATTCTCTTGTATATATATATATATATAGTATAGTAGTAGTATGAAAGTATATATATATATATATATATAATAGTATATATATATATATATATATATATATATATATATATATATATATATATAAATATAGCAGAATATACAAGGATATATATATATATATATATATATATATATATATATATATATATATATATATATATATATATATATATATATATATATATATATATATTTATATATATATATATATATATATATATATATATATATATATATATATATATGCTATATATTACATTACCTCAGGTCCACACGAGGTCCATTAATTGTGTATATATATACATATATTTGAGAGAAATATATATATATATATATATATATATATATATATATATATATTAAGATAAGAAATATATATATATGTATATATATATATATATATATATGGCTTATATGTATTTCATTAACAGCAAAATATTATTTTTTCAATCAGATATCTCAAAAACTACAATAGCTACAGGAAAAAGGAATACATTGCTGGAATGCTGGTCCAATTTTAGTGCGGAAAATGTAAAAAAAAAAAAAAACATATCTCAAAAACTACAATAGCTACAGCGAAAAGGAATACATTTTTGGAATCCTTGTAAAATTTTAGTTAGGAAAATGTAAAAAAAAAATAATAAATAAATAAAATAAATATTGGCTATTTTTTTTTTTAAGAGCAGGATCATATATATATATATATATATATATATATATATATATATATATATATATATATATATATATATATATATATATATATATATATATATTATATATATATATATATATATATATATATATATATATATATATATATATATATATATATATATATATATATATATATATATATATATATATATATATATATATATATATATATATATATATATATATAAAATTTATAAAAATGAAGAAAATATTTTAATTAATTAAATAAGAATTTGAAATTGAAATTAAAATCAAAATCTTTTATCAGTACAAAATTAATATTTTAACCGTGAAGAGGAGCAACAAAATTTTCATTTCGGTTCTCTTTCAATATTTATAAATAATAGAAAGGATACATTATCAAAAATAGCTGAGGAGTAACAAATTTTTATAGCTTGTTCTTTTTATTTAAAAACAATTTTGAATTTAAATTATAAAATATGCAAAAACTGAAATTTGGCCAAAGATGAATGGACATTTCACCGAAGTCGGATTATAGGAAGATATTTCTTCGCATGGTTATAGGGCGACAGGGCTAGCAACCCGGTCCTTTCCTTTTGCTTTTATTACTCTTGGACCAGTGTTAGAATCTTATGCGCCTAGAAGCAAGATCCTCTGGAGAGCTCTGGCAGAACGAGTTTTGAAGCCTAATGGAAGAAGATGCTAGTTCTACTGAAAGGGCGAAATCCCTACCTGAGAGTGTTAACTCGAGGACTGGCGTCGGAAACCATTTCGCCGAGAAATGTTTTTCTAGAGTGATCTAGGGTTAAGCGTTTCGGGCCAGAAGATGAAGATGCTGGTCCAACTGACAGGGCGAAAGCCCTTCCTGGGAGTTGTTATAGATTATAGATATATATATATATATATATATATATATATATATACAGTATATATATATATATATATATATATATATATATATATATATATATATATATATATATATATATATATATATATATATATATATATATATATATATATATATTATTTGTAAAGGTATTACACGGCAATGTAGGGGGCTCGAGCCAACGGGGAACACAGGGGGGGACGTTTTCCATACCCCGTAGGGGAGGGGCGGAGGAACCCCCGCGACACCCAAATACCAAAGAGCTGGGGGATCATGTTGATTATCAGCTTCCACCTTCATATACATATCGATTGTATGAATTCGAACACATTTCATAAAATTGAAGGGAAAATGCTTAAATTCAAATTGAAACTTTAATACTAAAGCAGCTTCACACCTCTATAAATATTAAAAACATAACCTTTACTTAATGCATATATATAATGTAATTTACTTTTATATTCATTATTTATTTCACTCTGGATTATTTAAAAAAAAAAAAAAAATAAAAAAAAACGCTGCAATTTCTGAACATAAAACGTACTAAAATTTTGCTAAACATGCATAAATCGTTCCAGCATATACTCCGTCAGTTTTGATTTTTTTTTTAATA
>JABUQX010145179.1:0-2500 GCA_015478945.1 Trachelipus rathkii | reverse complement strand
GAGAGAGAGAGAGAGAGAGAGAGAGAGAGAGAGAGAGAGAGAAAGAGAGAGAGAGAGAGAGCTTCATAAAATTTATTGTTATTATTTTTAAATTAAATTTTAAAAGAGAGAGAGAGAGGAAAAGATAAAAAGAAGAAGAGGGAAAAAGACTAAACTGCTGCTGCTGCTGCTGCTGCTCTTGATGTGGATCGAACCCTGTGCTGCTCCCCAATGCTCCCTACTGCTACAATGGTGAATGTTTTCAGGCTTTAAACAGATGCCTGATGCGTCTTTATCAAACCATAGACTCTCACAACGGTGACTCACCACGCCAATGGTCGTAGACCATGTGCGCACATTACTAATTTATTGTTATTTTAATGGTGACACCTTCTTTCGAGGTGTACATAGGTGCCGTAGGGGTCAAAAGTATTGAGCCACCTGATTTTTTTATGTGAAAAAGTGTCAATGAGAGTTATTGCATGGTAAAATGAGAATGGAACATGCCTTTTAATATTTAATTGGGTGGCCCTTTCTCTTTATTACTTTAAGTCATTAGAAGAGATATAATGCCAGGTTTCTGAGAGTTTCAGGTGAGATTTTGTCCCAGGAGTCCCGGATAGCCTGCTCCAGCTTGGGAATAGAGCTTGCATCCTTTCCTTGTAAGTCCATTTTTATAATGTGCCAAAGGTTTTCAATGGGGTTTACATCTGGACTATTACCAGGCCAATCGTTTATATAAGGAATCAGGCAGTCATCTAGCCATGTTGTGACGTATTTAGCAGTGTGGGCCGGTGTTGTTGAAATATTTTAGCCTGGGCCATCTCAAAAGATTCCGGTAAATTGTCTATCAATATCTCGAGGTACACCTCTTTATTAACTTCTTACATTTTTGGGAAGCAATACAAGCTCCCTAACCCCTTGCCCGAAAAACAACCCCATACCATTAATAAATCTGATGCTCTACAGTGCTCCACATAACGTGGACCCAATAGATCACTTCCTGGTCAGACGATAAACGTGCGGGCTCCTCTTGTTCTCTGTCACCGTAAATGTTGCTTCAGCTGACCACAAAACCTAATTTTTTTTTTTTTTTTTTTTTTTTTTTTTTTTTTTTTTTTTTTTTTTTTTTTTTTTTTTTTTAATTAACTCTTTTTTTTCATTTTACGCAGGGGGCTTCTTCCGGGGCTTATAGCTTTAAAGCCCAGTTCTTAACTCTACGGCGTACTGCTCTTCAGAGAGGTTTCCAAGAACCTGTGTTTTTTTTTTTTCTTTAAAATTTTGCTGATATTCTTGGATTAGCTCCGTCGATCGCTTTATGATTGCTAAAGTCCGTCTGTTTGATTTTAGCCTACCAGAATGATCTTTTGAAGGTGTTACAGGCTCGCATTTTCCTTAAATCTGCAAATATAACGCTTCACTGTTGAACGTGAGCAGCCAATAATGTCTTTTATTTGTTTTGTTTTTAGGCCTGATTTATATAATGCAATGATTTGCGCAATTGTTTCACTAGCTAATTCTCTAATAGGAGCCATATTAATATCGTTTTAACAACTTAATCTTTTTATCCCATAACAACACTTATCAAATGATAGTACATACGGACGAATAAACCTCTCTCCATACGACGTTTGAATGAGACTAAGCGGTAATTTTTTTTTACGAGGTATTAGGTTGCCATTGAGTGTCTATACTTTTGTCCCTTTTATTCGATAAAAACCAACTTATAATATATATATATATATATATATATATATATATATATATATATATATATATATATATATATATATATAGTATATATATATATATATATATATATATATATATATATATATATATATATATATATATATAGGTTATAATTGGTTTAAAACTACAACTTTTGGTTTAAAAATACAACTCATATCTCAAAAAATACAATAGATACAGGGAAAAGAAATAAATTGTTGAAATCATGGTAACTTTTTACCTGTATCTATTGTAGTTTTCGAGATATGAGTTGTAGTTTTCTAAACCAATTATCACCATATATATATGTTATATATATATATATATATATATATATATATATATATATATATATATATATATATATATATATATATATATATATATATATATATATATATATATATATATATATATATATATATATAGTATATGTACATATATATATATATATATATATATATATATATATATATATATATATATATATATATATATATATATATATATATATATATATATATATATATATATATATATATATATATATATATATATATATATATATATAGTTATATATATATATATATATATATATATATATAGTTATATAGATAAAGATATATTTATGTATATATATATATATATATATATATATAGATATATATATATATATATATATATATATATATAAATATATATATATATATTGAAGGGAGGTAAGTAGTTGTCTTGAGAACCACCTTCAATAGAGGGATGTTTGATGTTGAAGAGTTGAAGCGTTGTCATG
>JABUQX010145178.1:25000-28684 GCA_015478945.1 Trachelipus rathkii | reverse complement strand
GATGTACTTCGTTCGGTTATCAGGCTGGGTGTTTGCCGTTTTCGCATTTATCATTGAAACGCTTTCGCGTTTTCGTGCGCCGCTTCAATGATTTCAAAGAATTGTTATTCTTATATATATATATATATATATATATATATATATATATATACCATATATATATATATATATATATATATATATATATATATATATATATATATATATATATATATATATATATATATATATATTAGTGATGGGACGATTATGAAATTTTGCCGATGACGATGACGATGACGATTATAGTAAATTTTGACGATGACGATGCCGATGACGATGACGATGACGATTATTTGAAAAAATATATTTAAAAAAAAATTTCTCTCTCTCTCTCTCTCTCTCTATATATATATATATATATATATATATATATATATATATATATATATATATATATATATATATATATATATATATATATATATATATATTTTCTATCTCTATATATATATATATCTATATATATATATATATATATATATATATATATATATATATACAAGGCTGTAGACAGGGGGGTCAGGGGTTCAACCCTCCGAAATTATTTAAGCGATCAAAATTTTTGATTCCTTAAGTCTCTTAATAATAATAATAATAATAATAATAATAATAATAATAATAATAATAATAATAATAATAATAATAATAATAATAATAATAATAATAATAATAATAATAATAATAACAATAATAATAATAATAATAATAATAATAATAATAATAATAATAATAATAATAATAATAATAATAATAATAATAATAATAATAATAATAATAATAATAATAATAATAATTAATGAATATGAAAAGTATTTATTAATGGAAATGAGGAGACATGTTTGTGGTCCGTAACTATTTCTTAGGTCAGTGGCTGTTCTTTATATATGTATAAAATATTTATACCAGGGACTTAAATGTAAGGTTTCCAAGTTTGCAGATGATAGCAAATTGGCAACCTCAGTTAGGAATAATGATGGATGTATAAATACTTAAAAGATAAAGAGGGAGCTGTAATCGTTGATGGGACTAGCAAGTTCATTCCTTCTTCAACTAAATCTTTCTCTCCTCATAAACCATGGTTCGATCGTGCTTGTTCTCTGGCCATTCAGGCTAGAGACAGTGCGTATCGGAAGTGGAAAAATTCTCGTTCTCCTATCACTCTTGCTAATTTTCATTCAGCTAGAAATCGTTGCAGGGATACTCTTCGACGAACAGCGGGCTTTCATCAAACGAAAGTGCGCTAACTTCCTTGGTTCTCCTACTGACAAATCTTTCTGGCCTCTTGCCAAAAACATCTCTAGCAACTTCTGTAAATCTCCCTTTCCTCTTATGGTTCTGTTGTTAATTCTCCAACTGAAAAGGCCAATCTCTTCGGCCTCCTATTTTCCACTAACTCAACCCTAGACGATTCTGGCATATCTCTTCCTCCTCCTTCTCCTCTCAGGTGTCCTATGTCTTTACCTGTGATTACATTTGATCGGGTGCATAGGCCCCTGAAATCTATGAAGGATATTCCTCCTCAAGTTTTGAGGGAGTGTGCTTCCGAGGTATCCCCGCCCCTCGTTCAACTATACTCCCTATGTCTCAATACTAGCACTTTCCCTCAGTGTTGGAAGCTCGCACATGTCCAACCTATTCAGAAAAAAAGGAAGCCGCTCTGATCCCTCTAACTATCGCGCTATAGCTCTCACTTGTATTCTATCTAAGATCTTTGAAACCCTTCTCAACTTTCACTTCTTAGATTATCTGGAAACTCATTCCCTTCTTTCCGATAGCCAGTACGGCTTTCGCGCTCGAGGTTCTTCTGGCGATATACTTTCCTTTTTAACGTATTTATGGTTTTCCGCCATTTGGAACTACGGGTAGACTTGCGTGGTGGCGCTTGACATATCCAAAGCATTTGACCGAGTATGGCACACGTCACTGCTCTCCAAGCTCCCCTCCTTTGGGTTTCCTCTTTCTCTTTGCTTAATTATGTCTAGCTTTAGTTCAAATCTCTAAATATCGGCTGTTGTTGATGGGGCGACTTCTTCTTCTTTTTCTGTCAATAGTGGTGTTCCTCAGGGTTCTGTCTTATCTCCTACTTTATTCCTACTTTTCATTAATGATCTTCTCACCTGCACATCTAACTCTATCCACTCATATATCGATGACTCAACTCTTCATTCTTCAACTCATTTCAGTTGTAAGTGGGGTCGTCTCAACCTTGTGAAATTCAATTCTTTAAAAACCCAACTTCTGAAAATCTCCTTCTCTAAAACGTATTCTAACTTTCCTATCTCTTTCGACGGTTCTCTCGTCTCTCCTGTTGACAATATAAACATCCTTGGCCTTAACATAAAAAAAATGTCTTGGAAACCTCATGTCACAACGGTTGCTAGGGCGGCCTCAAAGAAACTGGGAGTTCTGTTTAGACTGCGAGACTTTTTTTTCTCTTCTCAGTTGCTCCAGCTATACAAGGGTCTCATCCGCCCTTGTATGGAGTACTGTTCTCATATCTGGGGGGGCTCTGATTTCACCCGGCTTTTGGATAGGGTCGAGTCAAAGGCCAAAAGGCTTATAAACTGTTCTTTTGGTGCTTTATCTCTATTCTATAGGCACCCCAGCGGCAAGTGCTCGAGGGAACTTATTATTTGCGTACCACCACCTTTACGACGCCCTCGTAGCACAAGGAGTGCTGTATCTGTGTTGATATTTGTGTTGATATTGGTAACTCCAGGCTAGTTCGCTGTGGTGCTTCCTCCTTTCCCGCCACCTCTGTTCTGTGGAATTCTTTTCCATCTTCTGTGTCCTGCTGAATTTAATCTCCCTCACTTTAAAGCCTGCGTCTGTGCTCATCTGCGTAATTTACGCTAGAGGGTGAACCTTTGAATAGGGCTCTGACTGTGAGTGGTGGTGACAACTGTAAAAAAATCCTAAGTGGGTAGATGTGGCAAATGAACTAAATCCTCTTACTCACCCCATCCAAAACATCATTCAGATTATCCCAGAAAGTCACACTCTCCTCAAAATTACCCTCAGATGGACCATATGTCGCAACCACACATACTTTTACTTATTCAAACAAATTTAACCTTTAGAATTCTAGCACTCACACACACAAAATCTACCATAGCTCTCTACCACAAGTCACTCATCAGAATTGCAAATCTTTCTATCCCCCTCTCATTCCTTTCCACACCAACACAAACACATTTCACACCACACCACTCATTTTCACCGTTTCCTTCCATCTTTGTTTCAGTCACAGCGAGCAAATCAAATTTGCCCTTTCTAAATACATCCATCACCTCTCTCATCAACATTTATTCCTCTGACATTCTATGTATCCATACGATTCATACATTTTCGCCGAAAGATAGGACGCCGATGACGGCGATCACGACCTTCTCTGAGCCATGCATTAGCATTCCTGGCAAAAGATAAGTGGTAGTGGCCAGCCAACCCAACTACCACCATCACTTAGTTGCCTTCTACGACACGCAGGACATACGATCTCGGCAATTTTTTCCCCCCACACATAGGGATATAAGGGATAGGGATGTCTGTAAGATGTTGTCTATAAGAGGGGTGTGGATATAAGTATGTGTATATGATATGTGGATAAAAGATGGTGTCTCTAAGATGTCTGGAGGATGAGTG
>JABUQX010145178.1:0-12500 GCA_015478945.1 Trachelipus rathkii | reverse complement strand
TATATTACAAGCTGCTAGAAAGCTTCCTACTATGAGTTAGTATTTTTCTAACACTTATACCACGACTGAATATATATCTAAAGAGTTACACAGTTGAGACAGTGATCGCAAACGTTTCCGAGTCCGCGTCCGCAGGTGAACCCATCCGCGAAACCGCCGCCGCGTGCGCCCGCAGGCGCAATATTTCCGCGTTCCCGCCCGCCGCGTGCGCCCGCAGGCGCAATATTTCCGCGTAACCGCCGCCGCGTGCGTCCGCAGACGCTAAATTCCCGCGTGAACGAAAAAATATGATATCAATGTAAACTATTCAAAGAATCTCGTTTCAAATATACTACGAGTCATTCATTTTTACTACAATTGTACGAAATTTTATTAAAAACATATACTTTACATACCTTAAAGCAGTAAAACAATAGAGGTGTTATTACCTAACACCTAGGGGATTAGTATGCCTTTGTTTTACTGCTTTACTGCTTTAACTTTCTGCTTTACTGCTTTAACTCATGTTTTACTGCTTTAACTTTCTGCTTTACTGCTTTAACTTTCTGCTTTACTGCTTTAACTTTCTGCTTTACTGCTTTAACTTTCTGCTTTACTGCTTTAACTCACATACATTACATATTAAAGCAGTAAAGCACTAAAACAATAGAGGTGTTACCTAGGGGATTAGGCTTTGTTTTACTGCTTTACTGTTTTAACTCACCTTCTGCTTTACTGCTTTAACTTTCTGCTTTACTGCTTTAACTTTCTGCTTTACTGCTTTAACTTTCTGCTTTACTGCTTTAACTTTCTGCTTTACTGTTTTAACTCATATATTTATTATCATTATGTTTTCTTTTATATTTTTTATTTTTGTTTTATTACTTTTATTTATTATTTCTATTTTTGTTTTAATACTTTTTTATTTTTAATTTGTAATGTAAGAATAAAAACACACAGAGTTTCGGTTATATAAACATTTTATTTTAATAAAATTGTACGAAATTTTATTAAAAACCTTTTTATATATACGAGTTTTAAGGGAAGTAAAATCGCGTTTTTTCATTTTAAAGCATTTATTACATAATCAGAAACTATAAAATCATTGACATACAAATTTTTAGCATCAAATATATTTACAAATTTATTAAAACATACATTATTTAAAAAACATATAATGAAATAAATACAATAGACCCCACATAAATTGGAATATAAGGGTTGAACAGGGTAAGACATAGTTTTTACACAGCTTACATTATTATATTTTAAAAATAAGGTAATATAATGATTATTCAATATAAATTTTAAGTTCAAAGAATCAATTATGTGAACAGTATCGCTTTTTGCTCTATAAACGGAAATCCAATGTCCTGTTGAGGTGATGTGACGAGGCAATGTATTGAATATGAAGCAGGTGTCCTTCTCCAACTTTACAGAGTTTATTTCGTTAATAGCAAACACACCTAAAAAGCGAGGTTCATTTTTAAACACCGATTTTATTTCCTCTTCATTCATCTTTAATAATTCAAAAGTACGTTGCGTACTCTGTCAATTTCAATGAGTTGAGGATGCTCAAGATAGACCACTACAGTGATGGGTGATTGTAGACTTGATCCAAAAGAGAGACGTAGTCCTAATGTACCCTTTCTCAAAATGTTTAAATGATAGGCGTTACAAGCTGAAAGGTCTGCAGTAAGATCATAGGCGTATAAATTACTATTCTTTGCGTATTCTTCAAGATTTAAACCTGTCCCACTATCATTACATGATACAGTATTGGCTATTAAGTCGTAAAAAGGCCGCGTACAGAGAGATAGGTCTCCGTTGTATAACATTTCATAATCACGTCCGAGAGGTGGTCCATTCACATGTAAAGGTGTGAATTTATAGGTTGACGTTTTATAATTTCCTGAGTAGGCTTCATGTTCCACAATCCCTATTATTACTTTCTGTGGTAAATTTCCGTTCACAATGTTAGGGATATTGATACTCGATAATCCTTGAGTGAAATTAAATATCTTGGTTTCAACTCTCTTAATAGGGTACTTTGCTGTAGTATTCAAAAGCGAATTTTCAATTTCCAGATGTCGCTGTGGTGATAATTTCACTTTTCTAACATAGAGATAAGCCTCCAGCAGTTTGAAAACAGGTTCAGGACATACAGCTGTAGCAGTAGGTTTACTTTTTATTTTAAGAGCAAATTTAGGATTTGATCGTGATAAAATGATTCTAGTATCTACAGATGGTAGAATGAGTCTTTCTTGAGAGAAGATATCGCCATTTAATCGACCGTAAAATTCATAAGTATTATTTATGACTTTAGCTGCTTTATCTATATGTGCAGCTTCATCTTTGAAACTGTAAAAACCACATGATTTGAGATGAGATTGCTTAGCATCGTCTGAATAATTTAACAAATGTTCTATATAGCTCCTATAAGGATAATTAGCAGCTGATGCACCTAGTGAAGTTCCGTTAAGATAGACTTCAACCTGGTTGAAACATGTATACAGGAAATTTGATTCTGTATATACTATATGGTCATCACCCGTAGGAAGATCTGTACCATCAGGTTTTGTCAATTTCGTTTTTACATATAAAAACACATTAGAGGGGTCTAGGTATTGATCAGAAGTGCCTGGAATATTGAACTCTAGAGGAACATCTGTATTGGTAATTGAATGCAGAGGATTAATACTGATAAAGTTGGACTCGCTAACGCTAATCTGTGTAGGGTTCATGGAGAAGAGATCCAATTCACTCTTACAACAATCAGGACTAGAAGGATGAAGGAAATGCATCTTGCATGTACGAGCTCTGGCCGTATAATGAACATTTTCATGAAAAACCTTACTTATATACACAGCTCGTATAAAAGTTATCAGATAGTAATTAAATAGCAAATACATCAATACATTTTTTCTTTAGAGTTTTTTTCCGCTTAGTCTTTTTCTTTAGGACAATCTTCTTGCCCCCTCTTCCTTGACCTGACATTTTACGTCTTATTTTAAGCTTAACATCATCCAACATCTCATCTGAGACATCGGCAATACGTCTTTTTAATGCTGCACGAGGATTATTTCCAGCCGCAATATCTTGAATAGTATGCAAACCTGTTCTTATAGCTTTTTTACCTATATATTCCCCACCTCTCCTGAGTAGAGGCCTTGCACTTCTCCATAGCTTGGCGAAAAATCCACCAAGACCATACCCCCTCTGCATTTTTGTTCCTCTGAATACCCTTTCCTCGTCCATTATTACAGGAGTATCTTTCTTATACTATCTTTACACTGTGAGAGTATGTTAATGAATGAAAAATATATCTGACTACACCTCTTATATATTCCATTATGCTGTAATTACTACATCTGTTTCTTTCTAATATGAACTTTGCATAACAATGCTCCGTGTGTAAAGGGAAAAGGATTTCCTTCTACATCTTTTATATGCACGCGTACAGAGTCAAAATTTGATCTATTCAGAGGTAGATAATGAACATTATGGAATGTTATAACTTTACTCTCTATGGGAAAATATACTACTCTTAATAAAGGAGCTTTAGTATTACCTACATATTGATGATCAATTATATTTGTATATACATAAGCCATACCTGGATGATTGAGCATCTCGGATGGGGTACATGTATAATGTAGTACGCGATCCGCTTCATCTTTTTGTTCATGTGGCGTCATGCGGTTATTCTCCACAGATAGTATAACCCTCTTCAACATAGTAGGGATATCATGAAGTATATCCAACTCAGCATCCCGTTTACGAATATGTTTACGTTGCCATGGTGAACGTCTCAGAAAAAACGTGTCACGGTCTCGAAGGTTTACATTTACTTTTGAGCTTAAAGATATTATTACTTTATCTTCATAGGTATGCATTTCAGTTTTGTATACCAAGTTTTTACACATAATACTCATATCAAAGAGAACGTTTAAATGACTAAAAATAGCAGGTACCGATTTAAAATATGACCTCCGCAAAGTAAATTCTTCAAAGAAGTATTCTTTTGTGCCAATCCTGGACCTAGGTAGATCACGAGTATCTTTCACTTGTAATATAGTTTCAACACATTCTACACTTCTGTACACCAGCATCCAGAATAGATCGTGAGGTAAATTTTCTATGTCTGTATTTAGTATCATTTCACATAATCCTACTTCGTATACCTCTCTTTCAAGTTGTATAGGATTCATTAACACAGTTGTAAAATCCGAGAGTTTATTATCAGGATGTAAATCCAAAGACGCTGAAGAAGGCAGAGTTAAATAGAAGTGGTCTACACTCTCCATGATTGTAATGACAACTGATTAATAATTCTTAACTTCACTTGCTTTTATATAAGTATTAAACTTAGCAGGGTATCCCCGCCATTTCACCAGTACCTGTTTATTTTTTCCTTTACCTTTTGTACCTAATATTTTTTCAATTTTATATTCATGAGTTACAGGATTGAACCTTACTTTTTGTATTTCCTGTTTATAAAATCCGCCTTTTATTTTTTCACCATTTAAATCTTCCAGATAATATAACTTTAAACTATCACGACTGAATGGTTGGATATTGTGGACTTTAAAAACTTCCGTAGTCCAACCGGATTCATATCCTTTTCTAAACCTTTCTTCTGTTCGAGAAACTCTTACATAATCGTTTACCTTTATTCCTGAATTATCTTTTATTTTGTTTTCTTTTTCACCCATATGCGCTATACGTCCTCTAGTTTTTGACATTTCTAAAGGTGTTGTCTTTATAGTTCTATGGTAAGATCTGTTATAAGAATAAGCCAGATCGTCCAGTATATCAATATATTTAAAAGTATTCATTTTAGTAAAATACCTATGCATGCGTTCTTTAATAGTACGCTGTACTCTTTCAACTATTGCCGCTTTGTTTACGGAAAATGTATTGTAATAGCTTATACCATACTCCCAGAGCAGCTCCTGAAACTCACGCCCCTTGAATTCCATTCCTGAATCTGTCCAAAATGATTTAGGTGTTCTCCGCTCGTCCTCTATAATTTCAAGTACAGCATCGGCAACTGTAGCTGACCTTTTATCTTTTATAGGCTTCAACCACAAGTATCTAGAGTATACGTCAATTGTAAAAAGTATATATTGAAAACCTTCATTATAAGAACTATATTTAATCATTTCCGATAAATCTAACTGCCATATGCTATCGAGCTGCGGAGATATGGTGCTGAATTATTATACTTCATTTTCTCATACTCATTATATGGAAGTACAGCAACCTTCTTCATTATGGGGATAACCACTTAGTTATCAGGGGAGCTATAACGGAGAAGAGTAATGGCAGGAATACTCCTCCTCCTCTCTGTAGTAACTTCTTTTTATTTTTCAAATTTTTAATGTTTTTTAATGATGCTTTATATCATTATTATTATATACTGAGGTCTGTTTAAAGGAACATTTCCTTTTATAAGATTTAAACAGACTTCACATACACACTGGATGAATTTCTCATCCTCACTAATTAGTTTACGTTTTTCAGATGGTTTCAACTTTTTAAATTTTTTTATAAGAGGTAAATACTTTGCAATTAGAGCACTCATTATTCAGGTATGTATACAGTTTCTATCTCGTAGGGTAGAATGTTGGTACGGAGCAGCACTCTGTGCGTGTTTTTGGGGTGAAGTTCACACATCAAATAACCGTGGGGGATCGAAGTAACCTCTTTATATACTTTTAAGAACTCTTTCCTTTGAAGAGGAAACATTTGAGTTGCCAATACATTAATTTGACTCATGTCTCTTCTCTGTCCAAACAACAGTAAATACTGTGTGTTTAAAGAAACACTTCGCATATGCTTGCTTTGATGAAAAATATTCTGCGTTATGAAAAACACAGAGATATTTAGATGGTGAGAATAAACTGTGAACGCTTCTGCTATTTCCAAATTCAACTTGTGCATTAAATCATCTAATACAATAATTTTGTGGCCTTGTATATTGTCCAACGATCTAATATCGTATATGCCTTCATGAAATTGAATCACATCTTTATACTCCTTAAATTTTTCCTGATAAACATTATAACACCATATTATTTTTACAGGGGTTTGCTCAAAAATCTCCATTTCCTTTAAAATATTTAATAATAGAAAGGTTTTGCCACAACCTGTTGGTCCAGCTACAAGACATGTAGCCGGACTTCGGAACGTAAATTTCTCCACATCCATACCTGTCAAGTAGATAATGAATAATGAGTTTAATTAAAGTTGTAAATCAGTAAAATATATGTTTTTAATAAAATTTCGTACAATTTTATTAAAATAAAATGTTTATATAACCGAAACTCTGTGTGTTTTTATTCTTACATTACAAATTAAAAATAAAAAAGTATTAAAACAAAAATAGAAATAATAAATAAAAGTAATAAACAAAATAAAAAATTATGTTGTTCATAATGATATAAACATATGAGTTAAAACAGTAAAGCAGAAAGTTAAAGCAGTAAAGCAGAAAGTTAAAGCAGTAAAGCAGAAAGTTAAAGCAGTAAAGCAGAAAGTTAAAGCAGTAAAGCAGAGTTAAAGAAAAGGGTAAAAACAAAAAGGCATTAATCCCTTAGGTAACACCTCTATTGATTTACTGATTTACTGCTTTAAGGTATGTAATGTATGTGGAGTTAAAGCAGTAAAACATATAGTTAAAGCTGTAAAGCAGAAAGCAGCAAAGCAGAAAGTTAAAGCAGTAAAGCGGGTTAAAGCAGTAAAAACATGAGTTAAAGTGTAAAGCAGAAAGTTGTTAAAGCAGTAAACAAAGGCATACTAACTCCTAGGTGTTAGGTAATACCACCTCTATTGCTTTACTGCTTTAAGGTATGTAAAGTATATGTTTTTAATAAAATTGTACAATTGTAGTAAAAATGAATGACTCGTAGTATATTTGAAACGAGATTCTTTGAATAGTTTACATTGATATCATATTTTTTCGTTCACGCGTGAATTTAGCGTCTGCGGACGCACGCGGCGGCGGGTACGCGGAAATATTGAGCCTGCGGGCGCACGCGGCGGGCGGGAACGCGGAAATATTGCGCCTGCGGGCGCACGCGGCGGCGGTTTCGCGGATGGGTTCACCTGCGGACGCGGACTCGGAAACGTTTGCGATCACTGTCTCAACTGTGTAACTCTTTAGATATATATTCTGTCATGCTATAAGTGTTATAAAAATACTAACTCATAGTAGGAAGCTTTCTAGCAGCTTGTAATATACACCAATCGATTCCTCATACCTTATTACCTAGGGGTAGACACCCATATTAGGGCTATTCTAGGCTCAGGGGAGGCTAGAAAAGGCTTGAAAAAAGTGGCACTCAGTTGGCACTATGTGGCACTCACTTGGCACTATGTGGCACTCACTTGGCACTCATTGGCACTCACTTGGCACTCATTGGCACTCATTGGCACTCACTTGGCACTCACCTGGCACACCTGGCACTAATACTCATGAACACTGCATGAACATCACTAGATACTCCTCCTTACGGATATTGGGAGCCATTAAAGTTGAGGCATCAAAGTTGGGGCATCAATAATGCTGAGGCATCAAAATTGTACCGTAGAATACAAAAGGTCAAGGGCGAAAATATCATGGTCAAACAAGGTTAAGATATCAAAAAAAGGGCTAAGTCCCTAAAGGAAGGACAAAAAATTACCGTGGGCAAAAATTGACCCATGGTATCTGTCAAGGGTGTGTATGTGTGTGCGCACGCGCACGTGTGTATAAGTGTGTCTATGGGTAAATGTAAGTGTCATAGTGAATGCTGTATAAGTATAAGTGTGTGTGTGTGTGTGTGTGTGTGTGTGTGTGTGTGTGTGTGGGTGTGTGTGTGTGTGGGTGTGTGTGCGCACGCGCACGTGTGTAGGTGTTCAAGTTTGGGTAGGTCCATACAGGCGTTCAAGTTAGGAACGAAATATGTGACGGGTGGGGCACGAGTGGCCAGAAAATTGGCGTGGGTCAAAAATGACCCATGGTGTACGGCAAGGTTAATGCCGAAATATCATGGTCAAACAAGTTAAAGACATCAAAAAATAGGGCTAAGCCCTAAAGGAAGATCAAAAATCACCGTGGGTCAAAATTGACCCAAAGGTTGGTCGAAAATTTCGTGGGCCAAAATTGACCCCATGGAAGATCAGCAGAAGCCAAAATTACCGTGGGCCGCACGACCCATGGTCTGGCAAGGTGGTCAAAAACAAGGTAAAGACATCAAAATAGGCTAAGCCCCAAAGGTTACAAATTACCGTGGGCAAAAATTGCCCACGGTCGAAAAAAATTAGGGGGCGTAAAATAGGGGGGCAATACGTTGCTGACGCAACCGTTTGGCGCACCCTTTCTTCGAAAGGGTGCTAAAAATTGGGTGCCGAAAAATTAGGGGGCCAAAAATCAGGGTTGCCGAAAAATTGGGGTTGCCAAAAAATTAGGCTACAAAAAATTAGGTTCTCAAAAAATTAGGGTTCCCAAAAATTAGGGTTCTCAAAAAAATTTAGGTTCTCAAAAATTAGGGTTCTCAAAAATCGACTCCCTAAAAGGACAAGGGTAGTAAAAATTTGGGGCCAAAATTACCCATGGAAGACCAAAGGGTTGGTCGAAAAAAAGGTCAAGGCCCAAAAGGTAAAGGCCAAAAAGGTCAAGGTCAGGTGGGGTAAAAGAGGTCAGTGGTCAGAAAAGGGTCAAAAAGGTCGCGGTCATTTTCGAACGAAATTACTCTCCAAAAACACCGGAAACAAACGTTTTAGAGCGCAAAAAAGCTACATTTTGTTTATATGATCAAAATCGGCTGAAAATTCCGAATTTGCGTCCATTTTTAGGGTGGCCAAAACTGATCAGCCCCCGCAAATTATTGATCATGCCCTTATATAAGCGCAATTATTTAGATAGAGCGCAAACGCAAATTATTTAGATAGAGCGCAAATTTGCGCTTTTGCGCTCTTAAAAAAGTTGATGAGCGCAAATGCAAAAGCGCACATTTTTTGAAATTTCGCGCAAACGCAAAAGCGCACATGTTTTACCTAAAGCGCAAATTGCGCTTTGCGCTTTTGCGCTTTCATTTGCGCTTATGCCCACCTCTGATATATATATATATATATATATATATATATATATATATATAAGGGTAAAATGTGTCATATATATATATACTCTAAATATATCTATAGCTCCATATATATATATATATATATATATATATATATATATATATATATATATGGTATATATAAATATTGTTGTATATATATATATATATACAAGCGCATATATATATATATATATATATATATATATATATATATATATATATATATATATATATATATATATATATATATATATATATATATATATATATATATATATATTATATATATATATATATATATATATATATATATATATATATATATCACAAATTATCAGATGTAAATTCAAATTTTGAAATCTTTATAAAAAAGTGAATAAACAACCCTCCCCCTTTTTAAGATTAAGCCCCCTTAGACTCTGAACACCCCACCCCCACACACGCTTTTCAATCTCTCGTTTAGAATTCCAAACGTGCTCGACTCCATAAAGGTCAACCACGAGAAGGGCTACGCGTCGAAGGCCCTTCTTTTGAATCGCTTCATTAAGCCAAAGACAAAACTCGTTTTCCAGACAAATTTCATCATTCTTTCGCCTCCAATTTTCGGAGGGGAAGATGACACAGGAGATCGAGGGAAAGATCGAGAAATTTTCAAGAAGACTGAGGCAACTGTACCCGATATTGAATAACAGGCATGTGACAAGAAAGGTGAAGGTGCTCATTTATACCACGATGCTGAGAGCGACGCTGATGTACGGAGCGAAGGAGTGGACTCTGACCACCAAAACCAGAAGTAGGGTGGAGGCGGCGGAGATGAAGGTATTAAGACTGATAGTCGGAGCGAGTAGATGGGAGAGGAGGAGAAAGGTGGAGATTAGGCGCGAGCTAAAGGTGGAGTCTGTTCTGGATCTGGTGGGAAAACAACAGTTGAGATGGTACGAACATGTTAGAAGAATGAAAGATGAGAGATACGCGGCAAAATGTTACGCTATACGTCCGGCGGGAAGAAGACCAAGGAAGAGATGGGTAGATGGAGTTGTGGCAGCTGCAATGAAGAGAGGACGAAACCTTGAACAGGTGGAGGAAGAGGAGATGTACCGAGACAGGACGGCATGAATGGCTCGGTAAATTCCAGGGCGTAGCCTAATCTGCTGACGCTTGGTGAGAAAGAAAACACATATATATATATATATATATATATATATATATATATATATATATATATATATATATATATATTATTATATTAGTTAAACTTAGATATATATATGCTAAGGTTGGTATATATATATAGTGTTGAAAGTTATATATATATATATATATATATTATATATATATATAACGATTTTGGCATTTCGGTGACGCAAACTGGTCGAATTTGCGGTCGTACTTCTTCAATTTCTTTTGAATTAATTAATTATTGCTTCAGGGGATAGGGGGTCTCTCGGGGGTCCCTCTGATGAGCTGAATGTATAACCGAGAAGATTCTCTCTGGATGAAGGTATACATTCCATACTCTTTCTTTTCAACTGATCCAAATAAATCTTGGTTTAACTCTGCTTCTTCCTTGTTCTCGTTCTATTCGTCTCAGGTACCCAGGGACACAGAAATACAGGGACACTGGCAGAAGGAAGACAGAGAGACAGAGAGACAGAGAGACAGGGACACAGGGACGTATCTTCAGGAAATACCGTCCTCTTCAAACACCAGAAATTCACGCAACTTACATTTAATCCCGGAATCGTGCAAATTCTAATCTCCGTGACACAAAAAAAAACTCTTTCCTCTGTATAAAACTATAAATACAATAATATTTCTCGTTCTTCTTCCCTAAGTCCTTTCTGGCATGTTTCAAAAAATGTCAACTCTAACATTACCTCTTCTCTTTCCCTACTGTAGTTTCTTCGGACGGCACCACAGCCGTTTTACCTCCTGCTGCAACTGTGTCTTGAGAATAAGAGGAAATACTTTGCCTGTGATGAACGTTGAAACCAACAAGAATGAGGATTTCGGAGAAATGAGAAAAAGAAGAAGAAGAAAGATTGTATTCTTTATGGAGCTTAGATAGTCGAATAACGTATGATAGTCAGTTGAGTTAGGGGTGACAGATATGCAAATATACAAAGATATCTATCTATCTATCTATCTATCTATCTATCTATCTATCTATCTATCTATCTATCTATCTATCTATCTATCTATCTATCTATCTATCTGTCTGTCTGTCTGTCTGTCTGTCTGTCTGTCTGTCTGTCTTTCTGTCTGTCTGTCTGTCTGTCTGTCTGTCTGTCTGTCTGTCTGTCTGTCTGTCTGTCTGTCTGTCTGTCTGTCTGTCTGTCTGTCTGTCTCTCTCTCTCTCTCTCTCTTTCTTCTTTCTTCTTCTTCTTTCTCTTGTTTCTTCTTCTTCTTTTTTTTTCTTCTTTTTCTCTCTCTCTCTCTCTCTCTCTCTTCTTCTAGATATCTATTTCTACCGTTCAATATACATATAAATATATATATATATATATATATATATATATATATATATATATATATATATAATATATATATATATATATATATATATATATATATATATATATATATATACTGAACTCTACTACCTAAAGTTTAAGTTACACTATGACAGCTCATGGTAAAAAGTGTTAAGTGTTAGCCTCTGAGTTGTGAGGCAGACTACAATGATTTACTCTTGTATGCTGTTACTAACCTGACTTATTTTAGCATTAAGTCTGCAAAAGCTGATAATTTCAGAACGTTTCCCATACGCCTTATGGAATCTTCTTAAGAGCTTTATAAGTGATTGGTTTGCCGTCTTGCATTGGAGTTAAAGTTCTATTTAAACTTTATTAAAATTATATCTTGAGTTTTTTTGGCATATATATATATATATATATATATATATATATATATATATATATATATATATATCTTTAACGAAGAAATATTTTTATATATATATATATATATAAATATATATATATATATATATATATATACAGAGAGAGAGAGAGAGTATCTATATATTGGTATATAGAGAGAGAGAGAGAGAAAGATAGAGAGAGAGAGAGAGGAGGGATATATGGAGGGAGAGAGAGAGAGACCTTCATATTATATGTTCTTTCTTTAACATCTTATATAATTGCGATTATTATGCAATATTTAACATCTAAAAATATAAAGAACGAGAGATAGGACAGGTTGGACACCTGGTGATGTCGCCTTGACGGGAACTCGGTTGCTTTATGATTGTTCTTGAATCCAACTTTTTGGGTTGGGGGATACTCAGTTGTATAGCACCGGGCATATTGTCCTTACGCGCAACATGCGGTGGTTCATCCTGGAGAAGGCAGTTAATTCTTTACCTTCCCATTAAAAGTTCTTTCTTTAACATCTTATCTAATTGCGTGA